>JAAGWP010000077.1:0-173777 GCA_013266165.1 Fusarium graminum | reverse complement strand
TTTTTTTTTTTTTTTTTTTTGTATTGGATCAGCTCCTCAAATACCATTCAGCACAAAAGAACAATACTTTCGTCGATGAGGGTACTGCTTGTTCTCGACACCTCTATTGACCTATCTCGCCGAGTATCTACGACGAGCCTACCGACTTTTTAATCTTCTTGCTGTACATTGGTTTTAACTATAAACCTACAGCCGCTTGTGACATTGTCGCGACAGCCACGGTCCATACACCAAGAGTCAATACAACCGACTACCTACCCACGGCAGCCGTACAGATCTTTACCGCCCCTGGCCGGTCCCATCACATAACCATAACCATAACCCAAAACCCAAACCCATCCCTATCGTCTAGACTAGGATCTTGTTACATCCCTAAACATATTTCACACAAGTCTGGTCAATCTTTCAAGCACCCAACGGCCACACGTCAAGTAATTTACCATCCATTGAGAGAGGCACCATGTCTAACAAGACTGGCAACCGCCAGGTAAGCAATTATGCACTCGATATTTCATTGTTTTGCTTTTACTCATCTTGTCTGTATCCTCCTGTGGCTCCCCTGGCCCGCTCTAGCGATACCCTTGGTTTCATATGCCCTGGGGTTTGGGGTTGGTCCAGGGATGCGACGTCAGAGAATGAATGGATGCTCGTGTGTCTCGACCAGATGCGTCAGACTAGCGCGGGTCTGGCTACGATTCGCTCCCGCCTCGAGCTCTGCAACCCAAAAAAATGGCCTTGCTGTCCCCCATACGTTGCCATCAATAGGTCCATACCTTATGCACACCAAACCAAGCCCAAGTCCAAGCCCTCTACTTGTAGCACACATCATCACAACATCGCGACCAAATATTCTTACTGACATCCCGACTTGGTCGTGTACTGTTCATCGTATACTCACTGACATTCGTTTGTTGAATAGCGTCAGCAGATTAACCCTGCGCACCCCCATATCATGGCTGCGGGCCACGAAAGAGGACATTCCACGTCTTTGAACCTATGGGGGCCATGGTCTGGCCAACCCAGTCGCTCTGGACTCTCGAGAGGTATGCTGATTATGTTTTTTTTATCCCAAAACCAGCCAATATGCTAATACTCAATACAGAGACTGGCGAACGATCTAACGGCTCCGCATCCCTCAACATGGCCAACCCTCCTTGGGCCAATATCGCGACGCAATCGCCCAGCTCATCACCGAACAGGGTGCGAAATGGAGATGCCAACGGCGATTCAGACTTCTCACAAGTCACCTCTGGAATTGGATTAAGCCAGATGACAATCTCCAGCAGCGCCGCCACATACAACACTCCATATTCCACAGCTGGAACCTCCGAGAACTTTATTGCACAAACGAGTGGCTATGCCTCATACCAGAGCCATCGCTCTAATCCCTCTCGACAATCTCAATCCCAATCTCAATCTCATTCTTCGCCGCCTTTCCGTGCTACCCATGCTCCGAGTAACTCGATGCAGTCTCAAAGAGCAGCGAATACCTACATGTCTACCTTGAAGAACTCGAACCAGCAAGCGTTTGGCCTCAACAACTCGCAGAGCATCGATGAGCCCTTTCCGAGCCAGTTGGGTTCGAACGCAGAGCATCAGACATTCCAACTTAACCCTGATTCAAGGCCTTGGATCAACGACACCAATGTGGAATTCCTTCCCCAGACAGCTCCACAGTATCAGCCAACCAGCCGAATGTCTTTCGATCGCGTGGCATCCAGCCGCACAGAACAAGGAAACAGCCCTAGGACGTACGCGACTTCATCGAGCGACTGGATACGCAGGACCTCCGGCCGGGATGCTCGACAATTTGACGAGGGACGTCAAACGTCGAACCAACAAGCTCTGCAGTACTCAGGCTTCTATACCACACCGTATTCCGCGTACTCTGACCAGATCACCCCTTACGTACCTGGACTGGTTTCCGCATCTGATGCATACCCCCCGCGTCTAAGCCATCAATTACAACCTACGTTCACATTGAACAACTACGGGCAAGGAGGATCAAACACCTACAGAGGCCAGAATCAAACTCAGTTCGCCAGCAAGTTTCTCCAGGATCTTCTACCCCGCTTGAAAGGGAACAAAAACATCGAACTATCGCAGATTTCTGGACACATAGTTGAGTGCAGTGGCCACCAGGATGTATCAAGATTCATCCAGAACAAGCTTCAAACAGCCAACAGTGAGGAAAAGGAGAGAGTCTTTTCTGAGATTGGTGATAATGCTGTCCCCCTGATGAAAGATGTTTATGGCAACTACGTCATGCAGAAGTTGATGGAGCATGGTAGCCAGGCACAGAAGGCGCGCTTGTTTGAGCAAATGAAAGGGAACATCGTTGATCTGTCGTTGAACATGTATGGCTGCCGTGTGGTTCAAAGGGTATGTGTGAACAGAGTTTCCCCTGAGTCAACATGTTACTAACTTAAGCAGGTGGTAGAGCTTTTCCTTGTCCAGCAGATCATCGAGCTTCTGAAGGAGCTCGAATCAAAGCTCGAGTCGGTGATGGTGCATGTCAACGGCAATCATGTTATTCAAAAAATTGTCCAGCTTGTTCCCCAACAACACATCGGCTTCATCATCGAAATGTGTCAGAAAAATCTCATCAAGCTTTCCAGGGACAACAACGCCTGCCGTGTTATTCAGCGAGTGCTTGAAAAGTGCACCGATGATGATATGGACAAGATTATGGAAAGTCTTCACCCCAAAATGGAGTCTTTTTTCCAGGATCCGTGGGCCAACTACGTTGCTCAGCATGTCATCACAAACGGAAGGGATCAGGACAGGGCTCGAGCCATTGAGGTGGTCATGAATAATCTTGTTCCCTTTTCCAAGCAAAAGCTTGCATCTAACGCGGTTGAGAAATCCATCATTCATGGCGGGCCAGAACTTCGTCGTCAGATATTGAGAGCGTTCTTGACACCAAGTGCGGATGGCACAGATACGCTGTTTGACGTTGCGAGCGATGTATTTGGAAACTTTGTTATCAGTAAGTACTCACCATTTGTGTCGATGAATGATCTGCTGACGCGCTCTAGATCGCCTGGTCGACACACTTGACCCAGAGGCGAAACAGCAGCTGCTAAACGAGCTGCGCCCTCGCTTCGAAAGGATGAAGGGATCAGCCAATATTTCGATCAAGGTTATCACCTCATTGCGCAAGCTTTTCGACAAGAACGATGAGCATCAAACTGGAATGAATGGGCTTCAGGTTGAAGTTGACTCAGCCACACCAACTCCAGTGTTGACAAACGAAACCAACAGCCCCCAAAGCGATGGCCCTTCAAGCGCCAATGTGAGTGCCATTGGAGTTCCATCATCGGATGGCAAGAACCCGCCAGCGCCTTTACAGCTTCGGGAACATGAGGCATAAGTGACGAGAGAGACAACATCCGCGGATTGACTCCTACAATCAATGTTATTTCGCACCTTGTATTGCGGATCAGTTGGCACACTGCCACTAGAACGGACAGGCACCTGGTCATGATTACGGGCTAGTTTTAAGAGATCAGTGCAAATTGTTGGGTTTCTGTTTGTATTGTCTGGTGTACCAGTTTGTGTAGGGAATTATACACAGGAAAAAGGAGGAGAGCTATTTTGTTTGAACAAGTGGTTATCAACAAATCGACCACAACGACAGCGTTGCTTAACGTTTGGATGGATATGGGAACTGAAAGAAGAAGGACAAAGATACCAGCCAGTCACCGTATACTTGACGAGGGATTCAGTATAAACGGATAAAGAGACAAGATGGGCTTGGACTACAGCTAGATAAAGAAGGACGACGACAAGTCGGAACGCTTGAGAACTGTAGCTAGTTCCCAGACTCTTGAATTAAATACAGCCGAAATTGAAGATAAGATAAGCTACTCCTTGCTGCGGATGATATCGGTGCTCAAGGGTGAGTTGTCATGTGTAGGCTAACTTGTTTTGGCTGTAGAATGACGCCAATGCTAGATGGTGGGAAGCCAAGTCACTTAGGCAGGTACGGCGATTCCCGATTCCGACTCCGAGACTCAATTTAAGAATTGATGCGCTGTACTGAGTACTACTAGTTGTGGTGGTGTACATCTTTTAGTTCGCACAACCAGCACTTCTAACGAGGCATGTCAAATACAACCGACATTACGACCACGACACTTCCCAGGTTCTGTCATCTATTGGCATTCGGTAGCCATCGCTGACCACCACCTAATCGTCTACCCCAACTCTCTTCGCGGGGTCTTTGCCCGCCATGACAGCCGCTGCTCGCTTGACCTTTCTGAGCCCGCAGGTGCTGCGTGGATTGCGTGTGACGCCTCGTGCCGCAACCGGTTTTGCGAGACACAGGGGGACTTTCGCGCGCAGAAGAGGAAAGGCTGTTGAGCCTCAAACCCCCATGGCAGATGCGATCCCCAAGGTTATCACCTTGCATCCCCTCACCAGCGACACCCCTACTCGCCCCGAGCCCGACCAGAGCACAACCCAAGACCCAGTGCAGTCTACACCTGACGAGCCAGTGTCGGTAAACAATGCCCAACACGCTGCCGCATCAACAAGCAGCAAACCGCAGTCTAAAGAGAATGACACATCTAAGGAAAAACAAACCAAGATAACTCGGGAGGAGGCCAAGCAGAGCGGCCCCTTGGAGGCGGTCTTGCAGATGGAACCACCCAAGGTGAAGGAGGCGACGACAACGAGACCAGGCCCGACCATGAGCCCACCGCCATACGTCCATCACTTCGATACTTACTCGCTTGTGAAGCAATTGCAGGATGGAGGTTACTCGCACGAGCAGGCTACAACATCGATGAAGGCAATCCGAACATTACTTGCAGAAAATTTGGAGATTGCGCAATCATCCCTGATCAGCAAGAGCGATGTGGAAAATGTGAGATATCACCAGGATACGACGAGAAGCACATGCGACTAACAAATTTCCCAAGGAAACATATTTATTTACAGCGGCCTGTTCAGAGTTGAGCACCGAGATTAAGAATAACCGACGCCTCGAAGAAGAACAATTACGTCAGCAACGAATACACTTACAGCATGAGGTCGATATCCTGGCACAGTCGCTTAACCAAGAAGTCCATACACTAAACGACAACGTGCGAGGCTCATTCAACGACCGAAAGATGGCTGTCAGGGAGGAGCAGAAAGTTGTGGAGAGCGCTGTAGGTCTTCATCCGCCATCGGTAAGGCTAGTTGATTAACATTGCTGCAGGTTCAACAAATCAACTACAAGATCAGTATTGTGCTTAGCAGTGATGCCAAGTCGGAAATTGAGGCTGTGAGATGGATTCTCATCCGCCGCTCTGTCCTGGGTATACTATTCATGGCGGTTTTAACGCTTGGTACACTTCGGTACGCTACTTACGTCAGCCACGAGAGACAAAGAGAAGCAGATCGTGTCCAGAAAGAGGAGGAAGAGAAGCGCAGGAATGGCGGAAAGCAGGACCGTGCAGCTGACGCGGATGCAATTGCAATTCTGGCTGCCAACTAAGTGGGAAGAGAGAGACGAAGATGAGAATTAAACATAACATACAGGCGAGACAAGCACTTTTCCTTGGGATTTATAACCGATACCCTATAGATTTCCTACTTGAGAGCAAACCGGGCTCTTTTCCACGCAGAGGGCTGCGTCAGGGGGACTTGTTAGGAGTTTCATGAGCTGATCGACGAGAGCCTCGATGCGACAGGCTAGGTACATATATATGCATTGTACATACAGACATGGCATACAGTTGGCTTTGACAAGCCTATTTCATAGACACATATAGACGCTTGAATTCACAAAGACTAAAAACCCTTTGGATTTCTCTGTAGCATCAATATCCGACGTGGGTACTCCGTAGTCGTCTCTGGGCATGTGCGATAAGCTAAGGAAGGACCTCGACATATGCACTTTACCCCACGCGCTTATCGCCTATCTCCCGTCGCGTCTCCCGCAATTCACCACCGACATCAAAACCAGACATCACCATCTGCCTCGATAGCTCTTGCATCAATGGCACCTGATCCGCAACTAGAGGCCCCCACGCAAGCCGAAGTGGCCCAAGACACAGCTGCGCAACAACCAGAACAAGAACAAAACACCAATACCCAAGAACCCCCCGCATCTCCTCCGCTCCCTCAGCGACACACAGCCGTAACACCCGGTCCCCGCGCAGCACGTCTTCAGGAACTCTATGCACGGTCGTTGAAAAAGACGCTGGGGAAGGTCGGCTGGACAAATGTGGCTGGCTGCTATCCAACGATTGCGAAGAGGGCCGATGGTGTGTTGAGACAGGTTCAGGGACAGATGGTTGGCAAGCTGGGCGAAAAGTGTGAGGTGTGTATTGACAAATTGGCGGAAGAGAATAATACTGATACAATCAACCGCAGAAAGAGTTTGAGAATATTATGGTGTCGAGACAGGTTGTTCCTAAACTCAATGATCTGGAGAGCCTCATTAGCGACGCCTCCCGACGACGCGCCGAATCAACAACAGAACCCCCAACTCCGTACGATCTCTTTTCTTGTGCCTAAATGCGCCATATTCTAATATAAAAAAAATCCAGGCCTCATCTTCTCCCTCCATCGACCATCCTCGCTGCGCACCTCACACCCTCTCTCACATCCCACCAATCCCAGCTCAACGCGCGCTTGCAGACGACGCAGTCGCAAAACGCCCTACTACACGACGAGGTACAACGTCAGCGAGAGGAGATCCGTGCACTGCTTGATGCCCTCGAGGCTGTGGTCGCCGATGTTCAGGGTGCAAATGACGCGCTACGTCCGGTTGCCGACGACGTCGCTGCTGAGACAAGGCAGGGAATTGCGGCCGTTGAGGTTGCTAGCAGTGGCGGAATACAAGAAACGACAAAAGATGGAGGACAGATGGGCAGGCCATAGAGCTGAAAGCCGTTTATTTGGGTTATGTAATGAATTCGGAGTCATGGGGCACCTACTTGTGCCAACGGCGTATGATACCCAACTGATTTATTTTGGTTGCATAGCAGCAATTGTGGGAATGCTCTGACACCAACGACCATTTGATAAAACTCTCGTCTTTGATGTATATCCTATGCAAAGCTTCTATGAACATGTAAGGCCCCCTCATGCCAACATCGAAAGCGTAGATAACAAATGTGAGCAATGATATGCAACATGCAATTGCATTTGCAAAAAGTCCAAGCTGGCCCAGAACGTGGCTAGCCAACACTTACACCATGCAGGGCTCCTCGAGATCCAAATCGTGAGATTCTAAACAAAACTGACAAAAAAAAAAAAAAAAGTAAAAGTAAACTCCGTTCCATGCTCGTGAAATCTCATCACCATTGGCTGCCACAAACCACAGCCATTCATGCGCCGTATATGCAAAGGACCTATGTACAGTCGTGAAAAAGAGATGCGAGAACGGCACCCATCTCTGTATATGATATGTAATATTTTGGTCGGTTGAGGTTGTATGTCGTTGAGTATATCATGTCGGGATAAACTCATGATGGATGGGATTTGACTGGTCCCGTGGGTGTTGTTTATGAAGAGAACTTCTAAACCTGAGTATATGTAATGATGGCATAGGTGACGCGGAGGTAAGATTTGCTTCCGTTTGGCCAAGAACTTAGATAAGTCTATTTTCGGTATGAACCGTTTGCCAAGCCCCAAAGTAGTCGATCTCACCATAGGCGGGCGGGAGAACCCTGACCATTCGGCCTGTCGTCCAATCAACATAGAATTTCTTGCCCTTGCTGATGATGTATGGTGTCTTGCGGGGACTTCTGAACAGTAGATTGCTGTAACACAGCTTGGCGTACAGCAAGTCATGGGCACTCGACCACTGATGTTCTGGTATCCATTTTCCATCGACAGGGTCAATGCCCATGTTGTTGTATGACGTTGTGCTAAGACGGCGTGCTAGATCGATCCGTGGAGGAGGTTCTGCCACATCTTCTTCGTCCCCTTCAACCTGGATTTCAGGTTCTAATCTGGTCTGAAATTCTGGGGCCAGAGGTAAAGCTGGTGCCGATGGGCGAGCCTCACTTGTCGTTGCCGATATTTCCTCAGAGCCCCCCTCAATGCCCAGTTCTGATAAATCAACAGCTGTTGCAGTCGGCGATTGGCCGTGAAACCAACGGATACGTTGTATTCTAGGAATAGACATGTCACGAGGGAAGTCGCGGTCCTCCAAAGGCAGAGCGATATCGATGGCGGCAAAAAGACCTTCGAGCCACTTGTTGAATGTACTCAACTCGACACAGCACAACAGAAACTGGTCCGTTTCTGCTCGAATGCGGATGGTATATCGCCGTCTGAATCATGTTAGCGACACGAACACTAGTTTCCATACCCAGCACCCATGGCAACTCACTTCTTATAATCGGCAGCGATACCGACATCCGCATACAAAAGGCTGTACGTTTTTTCGAGCTTTCCTTTTTTTACCCACGGAGGGTTGTCCGGATCGATTGATGGACCGTCATCGCGTGTCCTACCCCAACTCCAAGCCTTCTTGGTCCCATATATGCTAAGCGCAGTGCCATTAAGACAAACATACACGGGATGCCATTGGCGATCTTCGGCTCTCTTTATCAAGTTTTCGATTTCGTGTTTCTTATCAAAGACGCCCTCCAACGATAACGAGTTCTTGTAGTCAGGCAGTATTTCTTTTCCTGTTTCTGGATGAAGCTGAGTTTGGCCGCCTCCGCCAGGCGTGAGCTCTGTCTCCTTCTCCAAATGATTCCCATGATAGGAGGAGACTTTCGTCGTCGTTGTCGGCGGCGGACCTCGCTCTTCCTGGTACGGAGGCGGCTGGGAAGGTCGGCGCGAGTTCGTCATAACACGCTGGTAGTGAAGGTCTTCCTCCATTGATACACGCCGCCTGAGAGGCGGCGACGAAGGACCGGTCGTGGATGATTCATCGTCCTCGACCGCGAACCTGCGGAGGTCCATTGGAGGGAGACGGGACTTATATGAAGTCGGAGAAGGTCCCACAACCGGCCGGTGCGGAACGGGCAGAGCGTACGGGGTGACTCTGTGGTCTAGGGGCGTGAACCTCAACGAGCATTGACCGCAGGAGTCTCCATAGAGGATGGTAGATTGAGAAGGTTGATCATTCCGACCCGCTCTGAATGTTTTGTGGAGAGAGTTGGAGGAACAAACTGGAGCGAGCCAACAGAAGACGTGGGTGAGGGGATCAGAACAGTCAGCATGGATCCATGAAGAGAAGTGTCGTGGAAGAAGGTCGCACACAGGGGCCGTAGGTTTGAGGATCGTGGATCGAAGGGGGGTGTGAGTCGAGCTGGAAGACGGGGTTGACGGGATATCGGTAGGGCCCAAACCAGACGTGCCTCCGTCTGGCTTCTATGGGGTATGGAAGAGGAATGGAAATGCGGCGGCTCTTTTGTTCGAGGTGACTAGGGCCGTAAGTCAGGACAATAATGATGGTTGAGCCAGAGCAGAGCGACGTCAGCCGTTTCAACAGGGCCCACGTCGAACCAAATTTTGAGGAGGATTGACTAAGAGTGGAGCGGAAGTCGTAGAAAAGGTGAGGGTGTGGGATGAGACGGATGGATATTGGGACCGTTGACCAAAGCGCTGGCAAAGAGTGGCGAGATGAGGCTGCAGCACTGCACGCTACTCGTATTTTTCGAGAAGAGCGATTTCGCCTAAATCTGAGTAACTCAGGTCAGTCACATAGAGATCCTCATGCGACTGAGTCTTGATTGGCCTTTTGTCTCGGCCGGGTTGTGGGATGGTCGCGGATGTGATGCGATCCGCACTTTTGGAGAGAGCGTACTAAATGCGCCGGATTTCCGCGCTGGCTGCCGATCTCGTCTCTGTCAGTGGGTGTTGTATTTTGTTTATTTGATCTGGCGTAGGGCTTGGTCCGGGAATGAAATGTTTCAATGGAAATTAGTTAATCACAGGTATCCAATATGTCAACGGTGAAAAGTGTAAGATGTCGTTGGTGGTGCCAAGTCCGAGGTTCTCCTCTTTCTTGCTATGCTTGGTTCGCGAGCGATATTCGATTCAGTGGTACAGAGTGCCGCAGCAGATTTGGGGAAGGGACACCTTGATCGCTATGTCCCCAGCTCCGACCCCGAGCAAGCACGACACATGGCACTGCTTGCCTGACCTGTGCCAGGTGCTGGGTTTGGCTCTGGGCTCTCCAATCTATGGCAGGCGCCGCATGTTGCAGGTTCAAAAGGACCACCTTCCCGCCAAAAGGTCCCGCGCGACTGGGGTCTCACAAGTCCATAGAACCGCACGAGGAAGTTGCAGCGCGGCCCCGCCGTCCCTCAGCCAGAACTGCTAGTCCCAGATGGGAAGGAACAAATACAATCGGCAAGAACGGCACCACAAGGGGACAACGACCAAGGGTTTCTTGGCAATCGTTGGTAGGGACTTGCTTGCGCGATAGTTTCTATCCACTGCCAATGCAGATGTTGCATTGTAAGCTCGAATTATATGCTTGAAGTATCATATTGGCCGACCATGGCTATATTTCCCTGAATATAGTCTTTGGACTCTTGATATTTCGCAACGTCAATTGCCGTGCCAAGCCCCGAGATGTCAAAGGGAGTGGCCGAGTGGCCACATTAGATAAGAGAACATAAATACTTGAGCAAGCTTGGTCCCAAGTGTACAGGCATTTTACTTGATCCTTTTTTTCCCCGTTACCCAGTCATAACCAGGGCATGAAATCTCCGCAGCCGATAGGGTTCAAGCCTCGATAAGTATCTCTTCAACGTGCACACGCCACGCCATGCCTGGATATCTCGGCCGGGTCTTGAGACAGTCATATCCGGGGACCTGCAAGTGCAAGACATGACATTCTCCAACTTTCAATGATTCGTGCAAAAGTCCTTCAATAGTCAGGATATGTTGGGCTCGCTCCTCATTAATCCGAGACGACCCAGACGGCCAACAAGAGAATAAAGAACCCGGGCGCTTGACAAAAGTGCCATTTCCACCAGTTGGGACTTTGGATCAACAGATGGTCTCTTTCAACTTTGATTCGCTACATCGTGGTTACAGATTCGTTGGAGAGAGAGAGAAAAAAAAACAATTGCAAATTTTCTTCAGTCAGTAGCCAGGAGTCGGGTCCGGGACATGACAGCTTACTTCACCTCTCGAGAGTCGGAGTTTTTTATACGCTGGACAAAGGAACTTTTGGAACCACCATTGGTACCTTTGGTAGCGGCCCCTCTCTGTGTCTGGGGTTCTCTTTTGCTGGAAAGACATTGGATGTGGCCCCACCTATAAGTCTTTAATGCTATTTCGTCTTGTTCTTATTATTCACAGTTAGTGGTTGTGACACAACATTTTGCTCATGTTTCATGCAATCCGACTCGACGAATCAGTCTCCCCAAACGGATTTATGCTTAGACACGAGAACGTCAAATGGGGAACTATTTGCTACTAATTCCATTCCCAAATAGTATATGCCTGAAAGCGGTCCGCGCTACGTCCAGTGTATCCATACTCTACAGCGTTTCCGAACTGTCTCCGTTCAAACTCCCCGTCTTACGCTCCATCCAATCCTCGGAATGGTACACTATCAAACACAAAAGCCCGAGCAGGGCCGATTGGGAACCCCATTACGATCGATGCTGCGTTACCTCAACTGCGGGGGAGAAGTATACGCAAGCTATTCGCCGAGTGTGACGACCGATGATCAAGATAATCAGTGATCAGTCAATGATCAATCGAACATGCAGCGCTGGTGATGATGTTTGATTATCTTCACGCCTTGCCCGAGCCCTGAGACGCCGGCAGTCAAACTACTTGCTGACGATCACGCAAATCTCACGGTAATTACTCCGAGAGACATGTAAGCAGGCAATCAAATCTAGTCATCCGTATACACCCAGTACGTTGCTTGTAAGAAATTCATATTCATGCTCGGTGCCGATCGTTACTTCATCCAACGAGAAAGGTATCCTGGCAACATCCCATTAGTCGATAATTTTTTACAAACTAATCACCAAGAAGCATCTTGGATTCCTCAATCAAATGCAATGCGATGTCCTTGTCCTACTGTGTAAATAGTATGTAATAGAAGCTGTTTATTTCTCGCAAAACACGCTAAGTAGACAAGCTCACAACGATGATCTCCTCCCGTCTTGGCTTGCAACCTCACTCATCTGGAGGCGTTTTCAACGAAATGTGATAAACTAGACTCAAGCCGCTGTCTCACAATCACTGATCGCCAGACAAGTCTGCGGATATGTCGGCATTGACTACGCAACGTCTCATACCTCAGGTACTGTACATGAAGAGGAAAAAAACCTTCCTCACATGATATTAATTATTCTTCTCTCTCATGCTCCTCGGGTCTACTTTGAGAAGGTCGCAAATAGCCGGGAACCTTTTGTTACCCCAGATGTGACGTTTCCGGCACAAAAACACAGGATGTGTGGCCTGGTATTTCGGGACAACACCCGATCAGCCGAAAAACTGTGAATGAGTTGTCTGCGAAAGAATACGCCTGCACGTGCACATTCACCGTCAATAGATTGATCTACTGACTACGGAGTACGCAGGGCTTATTTTGTAGGTAATCATTACCAACAAGTATCCTCTGCTGTGCAAAAGTTCCCCAGCAAATGTCAATGCTCTCCCTACTACAAAAGAACCTTGAGGGAACAGTTTCCCATAGACGAACCGTTCGATTTGCTCGGCCCACGGGGCTCAACTTGATTTCGCATCTTCTACTTACATGGGCAACGACCTACCCCGATTCATCAATACCACATGTCATCGCCAAGCCTCATATAGACTGGGTATACATGGCTTATACTACGTTACTTGGCATGATAACATCAATCTCACTTTAACCACAGCGATCTTGCTTTCACCTGCTGCATATGGCAGCCCGGCCAAAAGAATGGAAACCAAAAGATACTGATCATTACTTGCACAGTAAAAAGTACAGAATATGGTCCCTGTAGACCCTATCGCCCAAGCCCTAAACCCTCTTCCACCTTGATCAACTGTCACTGTCTCATCAGTATGCCCATCGATGTCCTTCTGTCCATCCGGGTACACCTTCTGTCGTCCGCCCCGTTCGCTTTTGTAAGATATACACGGTCATTAGAAAGTAATGATGCCAAACCGAAGCTCCCAGCCAAGGGCCTTTCCCCCCTTTTCGCTGAAATCCGTAACCCAATCGCCGGCTGGGAGGATGAGATGCAGATGCAGCGCGCAAACCACCGAAACTGAAAAACGAACAATCATGACTCCAAATTCCCAACTCCATCCTTCCTCCAAAAGGGAATACCAAACTCCGCCTCCCCTTTGCCCTTTCATCTCTCGTCTGTCCCGTCTTATCATCTGCTGAGTTTGCCTTCGGTCGCCTTCCCCTGATGATGTTGTGATATTGGTTAGGTATGCCATAGGCAGGAGCTATGACGGCTGCGTCCGAAGACTCCAGTGCTCACACCACCTGATGGCAAACAAATTCAGAGACTAGCAATTTTGCGATTGTCTCACTTGTGCCAAATTACGTATACTTGTAGCAATTGCTTAAGCATTTTGGGATTGGGCACCGCCGCGACCGCGAGCAGCACCACCTCGGCCACGGTTTTGACCAGAGAAGTTGCCTCGAGGACCCTGGCCGCCAGATCGGCCACCCTCGGCACCACCGCGACCACGTCCGGGAACGGGGCCTCGGCCACCGTAGCTAGCACCACCGTAAGCGTTGGCCTTGGGACGGCGGGCTTCAACAACGATGCTCTCGCCGTTGACGGTGTGAGGGTTCGCAGCAGCCGCGGCCTGGTAGCCCTCGGTAGTCTTGTACTCAACAAAAGCACAGTTCTATTTTACGTTAGTCTTCTGGAGTCATTACACAAGGTTTCAACGTACCTTCTGGCGGTTGATGTCGAAGTAGGTCAACTCGCCAAAAGCAGCAAGGGCATTCTTAAGGTCAGCGTCCTGGACCTTGTCCGTTACGAACTTAACGTATCCCAGGGTACCCTCCTTCTCAGTAGGAGCAGGAGGTCCAGAAACAGACTGAGGGCGGTTCTGTCGCTTAGGGTCGACGCCGGCGGTCTGCCATCCGGCAGCCTCCTTAGGAGCGGCCTCGGTAGCAGGGGCGTTGGCAGTGGCGGCCGGGGCAGCGGCAGGTTGGGATGCAGGAGCAGCGGCAGCAGGAGCAGGAGCCCGGCTCTGGTTGACAGGAGGAGTCTTGGAGAGAGGAACAACAGGCTTAGGAATACCAGCGCCGATTCGGCTGGCCCAAGTCATGGGCTTGGGAGGGCCAGCAGGCTTCTCAGGGGCGGCAGGAGCAGCAGCAACAGGCTTGGAGACAGGTGTAGGGCTGGGGTCCTTGGGCTTCTCAGGCTCCTTGATATCCTCCTCAGCAAGCTCCTTAGCAGCCTCTTCGGGAGTTTCGGCAGGCTCCTCGACCTTGGTCTCAGGTGCCTTCACCTCCTCAGAGGGCTCGTCAACAACACTGCCGTTTAGAGTCGCACTGTCCTTAGAAGTGGCCTCCTCCAGCTTATGGTCAACGGCCTCGGGATCCAGGGCAGGAGTCTCCTCCTTGCTCTCCTCAACAGACTGAGGTGCCTCGGGCTCAGCAGGGGCAGCGGCTTCCTCGTTGGTGGGAGCAGCGGGCTCCTCAGCAGCCTCCTCAAGGGCAGCGGCAGACTCATCGTCGTTCTCTTCGTCGATGTAGCGCAGAATATCGTTGAGAACGAAGTAGCCTGAGGGCTGCTGTGCGAGAACAAAGGTTTGGACAAACTTCTTGGGTTCAGCAGCCTTGTTCGACGTCTCTCCGATAACCTGGATGACGATGTTGTCGAAAGAAGCCTGGGAGTCAACATTGGATACTCGGACCTTGCAGTCTTGGAAGTCGAGGGCCTTGATACGTTCTTGGATGTCCTGTTGCTCTGTCAGCATCTGTTTATGGATTCATGCTTGTCAATGTCTAAATACCTGTCGACCAACGGAGACGGGGGAAACCTCGGCTTCGAGACCGTAGACGAATTGCGAGCGCTTGCCGTAGAAGAGCTACAACCTTGTCAGCAAAATTTCAGGCCTGCCAATTGCTCAAAGAAACTTACGTGGAGCTTCTCAGGCGACTTGCTCAGGGTGGTGTAGTATTGCTCCACAAAGTACCAGCCAACCTCATCTTTGGACAGGCCGCTGTTGGAGGAAGCGGCAGCGGTAGCGGAACCATCAGCGGCAGAGGTAGTAGGAGCTGTTTGTTGTTGGTCGGCAGGTTCCTTGTACTGGTCCTGTTGGGCAAAGTTACCGTTGGAGGCCATGATGGCTGTGTTGTGGTGTGAGGTTTTGAAATGGCGAATGTGATGGAGGAGAGAAAATTAGGTCGAGTGCGCGATCGGCAAGCTCTTTGTGTCGCGGAAACGAGGCAGGCAAAGACGTCAAAATGTCAGAGAAACAAAAGTCGAATTGCTGAAGCGATCGTGTTCGGTCGAAAGTATAGAAACGAGGTTGAGGTTCGTCGAATCGAAACAAGCAGAATAGGGCAAGCCTGATGACAAACCGGGGTCGGGAGGGTTCGCGGATGGAGATGTCGTGAGGGGTGGCAAGAATCGGCGGGATTGATGAGAAGACTCGAGAGGCCGCGAGGTCGAAGGAGAGAAGCCCTGAGGGTGTGTAGGGAAAAGATAAGAGCTGCAGCTGCAGATGGGAGAGAGGAGAAGAGTTAGATGGGTAGTGAGTCTAAGAATTGGGATGGATGAGATCAGGGCGAGATGATGTTGTAATATGACAAGTTACGCTCAGTTGAGTTCAGTTGGTGTTGATTGTGGAGTTTGTGTGGTTATTGTGTGTGGCCCAGCCCGACCGTCACCCAGTTAGAGCCGGGAAAGGAAAACTGCTACAGAGCTTCTGCCAGGTCCGTGCACGGCATGTTCTTTTCGCGATGCTCGGAGCGGGAAGCGTGATAGTTTTCCCGAGATGCCAGATCCGGTGACTGCCTTTTAGATAGTAGACAGGTAGCGTGTGATTAAATAAATAAGGTATCTGGCGATTGTCAAATGCATGCAAAATACATCCATCCTCTCAAGCGTCTACAAAGTGCTTGTGCAGGCTGGCTTTATGAATGCTAAACCTGTTACCATGCACAATATCCGTAGACCATTCGGGTCGTCCCATGTCCATATCACTTAGTAGCTTCCAGGGATCTTTCATGTCAGCACCTGTAGCTTTCTCAGGTAGAACCCTGTCATTGCAGCATTGCGAACGACCAAGTTGGGCTCCAACATCTGATGCCTCGGGTTAACCTTCCTTTATCTTTAATGTCAATGCGCGATGGCATCCTCACGATAGCTTCATTGCGTGTAGGCTGCCGCCACCTTAACACATGACGCAACAACTGATAGCACGCCACCAACATTCTCATAGTGCGATCAGCATGGACTGCTTGGTGGAATAGGCCATACTGTTATTTGTCAACTCAAGTAATACCAAAATGAATAGCTTGTCTCTCATCATTTGCTCCATGTCTTTTGTCAATTGGTCCAATTCTCTCATCGCTTGGTCTTAGAAGGCCGCATATCGCTCTAATTCCATGGCCAAGAATACTTAGAGAATAGATAGTTGAATCTCGTTCCTCATCCGGAGGCTCATATCGAGTTCGAGAGGAATACCCGGTATATGGATTCAAAATTAGATAATTCAGAACCCTTTGCTTCTAGAGGTGCTCAAAGCTGGTCTCTGTCTCACTAACACCCAGGGTTAGCGATTGGACCCCTGCGCTTCGATTGCGGGGTCCCACCTAAACCAACGCTCAAGAAAAAAAATTCCTCTATCTTATCAGCCAGCGACTCGAACTTTGAAGCGGACGTCCAGATCTCAGTTTTGATCGAAACCACAACTAAAACCAAACCTTTCGCCATAGTCCAGTTCTCCTTTCGACCCCTTCTGAATACCACAAAGAACCTCAAAGTCAAGACCAAACAATACCGCCACAATGCCCAAGTCAAGGCGCTCAAAGGTCGTCCACCTCACGCAGGTCGAGAAGAAGACGCGCGAGAACAAGGACAAGCTCTTCCAGAACATCCGCGATAGTGTCCCCGAGTACCAGAACTGCTTTGTTTTCAGCGTCGACAACATGCGCAACAACCATCTCAAGAGTGTGCGACGTGAACTCTCAGACTGCCGGTAATGCCTCCCCCTTTGCCTTTTGGCCTCTTGATCGCGAACGGCCCAGCTAACTCTGCGCATAGACTTTTCTTCGGAAAGACAAAGCTCATGGTCAAGGCCATTGGCCAGACCCCCGAGGAGGCCATCGCTCCTGGAATTGAGGGCCTTACCCGCTTTCTGACCGGCACCGTCGGCCTCATCTTGACCAACCGCCCTGCCGAAGAGATCCTCACCTACTTTGAGAACCTCGCTCCCGTCGACTTTGCCCGCGCCGGCGCTGTGGCCACCCGCGACTTCTCTATTCCCACCGGTATTGTCTACGCTACCGCCGGCGAGGTTCCTGCCGAGCATGACGTGCCCCTTGAGCACAGCATTGAGCCCGAGCTGCGTCGTCTCGGAGTTCCCACCCGCATGGTCAAGGGTCGTGTCGTTCTTGGTGACGAGGCTGGTCAGGGTGAGGAGTACGTTGTGTGTAAGGAGGGTGATGTCCTCGATTCACGACAGACAAGATTGCTCAAGCTTTTCGATATGTGCATGAGCGAGTTCAAGGTCAAGGTGTTAGCGTAAGTTTTGATCTTATCATACTCATCAAACATAGCACTGGAACATTACTAATGAATTTGCTTAGGTACTGGAACGCTGGCAACTCAGAGGTGACAGAGGTCAACATCAATGATATGCAAGAGGATTAGATGAGCCTAGAGTTGGGCATATAAAATGGTGCTAGACGTTGGGTTTAACATCTTCTGTTCGAATGACTGATACCAGCATGAAATTTTTATGGGATCTCGGCGTTGAGGGCCATGGGACATGGGGGCCTCATCTTTTACCAATAGGCCCGCCCTAAATGACAATACGTACTTCAAAACAATCACGCGACTTGGTGCTTCTTTTTGACTGTTATTGAACATGAAAACTCCTAAGTGATACATCAGGGTAGACCTTCTCAGCCAGCCTAGACAACATTTTTGGGGGTCGATGGGTTACGGAGCTTACCCTGACCTTACCTATGCAGCACGTTATGGCTGGTTCGCAATCGAACCACCCTCCAAATTTTGTCCCCCAACTCCCTAAAGACAAGTAGACTACATATAAAGGATATCAGATACATCATGTTGACCTAAGCCTTTCAAGATGTACCAGAGGATGTTACCTCAAACAAGTGGGATAGCTGTCTCATCTTGACTGGTTAAACGAACGGCAGAACAAGTTTTGAAAAGGTCGAATAGATCCAACTGGATTGGGACGTATAATATAATCCCAGATAGTTTGAAAATCAAGTGTTGTCGGCAAGAACAGCTTGCTTACCCTTTGGTGGAAAAGGGGTCTGGATTAATGACTGAAACATGAGATCGACAACCCACCGCCATAGGTCCAAGATGAAGGCATCAGTAGCGCCGTAACTTTCGAGGATCTTCGTAGCCACCTTCGTAGCCACGCTTACGGCCGGCGTCGTCGTCGCGAGGTCTGTCGTAGTCTCGGTCCCTCTCGCGATACCCACCTTCTCGTCCACCTTCTCGTCGTCCGATGGGTTCCATGTTGCTGCCGGTGCGTCGGTTTTCGCGTTCTCCGCCATGTCGACCACCGTCACGGTGGCCGCCGCCCTGTCTGTCGTCAAATGAGCGACCGCCTCGCGAATCAAACCCACCGGGACCTCTGTCACCCCTTCGGTCGCTGCGATCACCTCGGTCACCACGATCGCCACGGTCACGATCGCCATGGCCTCCGTTTCGGCGATCAAATCCAGGTCCGGACGGGGCGTCGCTGGGGGCACCATAACCACCACGATCACCACCACGGCTGAAGTCTCCGCCGCCATTTCGGAAACCCCCTCCACGGCCGCCGAAGCCTCCTCGGAAGCCGCCTCGCCCACGTCCACCATCGAAGCCCTTGAAGCCGCCACGGTAGCCGCCGCCGCCGCCGCCGCCGCCGCTTCCACCAAAGCCTCCGGGGCCCATGGGACGAGAGGCCATTGCTCTAGTGTAGCCACGGCCACCAAGGCCACCACCGAGGCGGCGAGGTCGCCAGCCCTTGACGGTTCTTCCTCGTTCGACGTCCACCTTGATACGTCGATCTTTGATACGCATACCATCACAAGAATCCAAAGCCGCTGCTCAGGTTGCGCCGAATGGCGCAGGTGTCAGTAAATCTTACCCTCAATAGTACCTTGTGTGTTGAATGAATTTGACAAAAGAAAAGGAAGAGGCAGAGACGGGCAAGCTTGAGGGCCCTTTGGTGTCTCGCCATATACTTCGAGAGAATGGCAAGCTTGAGGGCCACGACTCAAAAGGTACATCCGGGGGATAAAGTAGATGGCTGGTCAGAAGGGAGAGGGGGATATATTTACCTCGCATGTCTTTCTCGCGTTCAAATACGACAAAAGCGTAACCACGGTGGGGCTTCTTCTTCTTGTTTGGCTTCTCATGAGCGTGGGTATCGGTAATGATTCTGATCTGTGATAGGGTTAATTAGGGCCATGTAGTAATCTCACGGGTGTTACATACGCGCTCAATGGGGCCGAAGCGACCAAACTCCTTCTCCAGGTCTCGCTCGTCGGCCTCATAGCTTAGACGCGCGACAATTAAAGTCTTGAAAGCATCGCCGCGGACATTGGGATCTTCGTTTGGCTTGTCTGTATAATGTTAGCATTCGTAGTGCGATGAAATGGATGGGCTCTCCTGACAGTGCTTGGGGGCCTCTGTAATGAGGTTATCAATCTTCTCCTTCTTCTCCTGCTTCTTGCGATCACGAGCTTGCAGCCAACTCTCTGTGGGGTTGTAGACATCGGTCTCCTTGTATTTCTGGAGCTCTGGAAGAAACTGCGCGACACCACTGATGGGCGCGGTCGTGCGGTTCTGAGGCGCATGGTCGGATGGTTCAACCCATCGCAGGGGTGGTCGCGCCGCGAAGAGCGCGAGCAGATTAGGGGGGAGCTTGTCCGTCATTACAGTATCTCGAATCGAATGTTGTAAAAAGGAGTGTAAGGAATGATTAAGCTGATGGGAACAACGGCACGCGCGTGGGTTCGCGATAGATGCTAGATGAAATCCCAAGGCAATAGCAAGTTTAATGGAAGTTGTCGCACACGCAGAAGGAAATTAGACTGCAGACTCGAGGGTGCCTAGCGGATTGAGGCGTTCTTGACACCCGATGTTCTGCCGCCCTACACTAAGCCACAACGGGACACAATGCGGGAGCTGATTTTCTGGTGATGACCTCGCAGGGTATCCCGAATTCACTTTGCTTGTTGTCGGATCATGAATAGCGATTGATACGGCCACGCAACCATGACTGTCAAGGCGATAAGACAAATAGCAAAGGCCCAGGTATGTTCAATCATCTGCGTTCCCTGGTTCTCACGACGGATGAGTACTAACCTTTCCAGAATGGCCTCGGCGCATTCATCCTCCAGTGCAAGAAGTTGGACTTCTACTACTGTGACTGGGCTGGCAGCTCTAAGGGCATGAAGTAAGCGAAACATCCCGAAAATCCCGAACTCATTTTGACCATTTTTTAACATGGCTACAGTGGTTTTATTAAATCTCTTCTCCCCAAGTTCGCCGCCGCCAACCCCCAAGTCGAATTCTCCATCTCCCCTCGACCTGGCAAGCACCCCGTCGTCGTCGGACACTATATCAACGGTCGAACCAAGCCTATCTGCGTCCGAAATCTGTCGCCCTACGAGATTTTGCAGAAGGCCGAATTGCTGCGTGATGCCAGCGGAGATAAGCTGAAGCGTCACAACCAGGCCGTTACCAGCACCCGGCCAAGTGTGCGTGGTGTCTGGTCCCCGTACCACGGCAAGGGAACGGTTGTTTAAAAAGCTGGCTGCTATGTTTGGATTCTGTCTTTGTATGTATAGACGTTTGTAACAATTTTGAGGTTGCTTAAGATAGCATTGGGTTGCGAGGAATTTGTACGATTTAGAGCAAGATCTCCGTAACGTCGAGAAGCATTAATGAAATTGCTTCACACACACCACCGAATACGCTGCCATGTGGTGCTAAATTTCTTCATAGCATTATAATTATGGATTACTGGCATTGTTCAAGGCTTTGATCTTCATGGGGCACGGCAATCACATAACATTCATGGGTATAATCTTTGGTTTTCATTCATGATCTATTTGCTTTTATACCGAGGTATCAGTACCCCAACAGAACAATACTTTTTTTTCTTTTAAATTAGTGCATTTACTGCTTAGTGGCGTTGATGATGTCGACGACTGGGAGTTGTTAGTACGGTTCAAAAAGGGAGCTGAGAATAACTTACAAGCGGGCTTAAGAGAAGCACCGCCAACGAGGAAACCGTCAATGTCGGGCTGCTTGGCAAGCTCGCCACAGTTCTTCTCGTTGACACTGCCGCCGTAGAGAATGCGAGTCTCATCGGCAACCTTGTCGCTGATGCTACGGAGGAGGTCACGGATGGCCTTGTGAACCTCCTGGGCCTGCTCAGTGGTGGCAACCTTGCCAGTGCCAATGGCCCAGATAGGCTCGTAGGCAATGACGATGTTGGACCAGTCGGAGACCTGGGACTTAAGGGACTCGATCTGGGCAGAGACGAACTCAATCGTCTTGTTGGCCTCACGGGTCTCGAGGGACTCGCCGCAGCACCAGATGACCTTCAGGCCGTTCTCGGTGGCGTACTTGGTCTTGGAGGAGACGACCTCGTCAGACTCGTTAAGGATGGTTCGGCGCTCAGAATGTCCGAGGATAGCCCAGTTGACGTCGAGGTCCTTGAGCTGAGAGACAGAGATCTCACCGGTGAAAGCACCGTTGGGCTTGTCGAAGACGTTCTGGGAGGCAACCTCAATCTCCTTACGGAGAGTCTCGCGGACGAGGGGGAGGTAGAGGGCAGGAGGAGAAACGACAACCTCTGTTGATATGTTAGTTGAATGCTCTGCCAGTAAATAGGATGAGGGGTTCTGTTGGGAAGCTGAGAATGAAGCGCGGGGGAGGGGAAAAAAGAATGACGTACCGGCGTTCTTGTCGAGATCAGCGTTGTTGAGGTTGTCGACAATCTCCTTGATGGACGACTTGGAGCCGTTCCTAAGTAAATCAATGTAAGCTTTCTGAATAGCTTCAAGTTGAATAGATCTGCGGCGTTTTCTGCTTTCGCGAGGGGCAGCAAGAAAACGAGCAGAGCTGACCATGGCAGAGCAGAATTGCTATGGTGGGGTGATAACGTACATCTTAAAGTTGCCGCCGACGAAGAACTTGCGAGCCATGATGGGCGATTAACGTGGTATGAGAATATAGAGAAGAAGTTGTTGCAGGCGAGCAAAAGATTGAGATAGATGAGGAAGAATGAAAGTTGATGTCGAGATGGGGAAACGGAGGTAGCTAAGTACTACGTAAATAATCACCTCAGTATTGGATCCGTAGCAGCTTAGCTGCTGCACGTTGGCGTCCCCCGGTCCATAGTTACTGCTCTTAAATCGGGGCCCGCCTCAGCCCAAGCCAAGTCAGTCAGTCATAAATATGAACAGACGCCAACAATAACATGAGACCAATGGGGCCGAGTTGCTCAGGAGATGTTAAGAGAACTTCGTCGGTACGTCGTCGTAAATTCACATCTCTCATATGTCAATCCAGCGTCTCCGTACAGATCGTCTCAGCTTCTGAACAGCATCACTTACAAGACAACACATAGCTCCTGCCTATACACAGCACGGCAAAGCTTGGACCCAAACCATATTCCGTTTCTTTCCCTCAGCCAAGCCATCAACGGGCTTCACTGTTACACTTCACAAATAAAAACTTCCAGATGCTTCCCTCAGGTACCCGAGTCGCGGCCATTTCTGCTGATCCCAGTGCACCGTCATAGTGGAGGCTAACATTATAGGGCCCCTCCACTAACAACCAGAGCCTACTGTACAGGATACAACTCAAACCACCGAGACCGTGACCGGGCCGACAATATCTCGGTGCTACTTACCGCAGTTATCGTACCATTAACCAGCCGCTCAAAAGCACAGTCATCTAGGTAATCTTCTATGAGGAGTCAAGCTTGATGCGCTCACTGCACGTAGGAGTAAATACACCTCCCCACAAACGTTCTACCTACACGAATTTGCCTCGGAAACCATGACTTAGTCAACCCTGCTTCTTCCGATGAGTTAACAGGTTTGACCGCTGATCATGAGCTGGTTGCCCATCAACGACAAACTGGAGCGAAATCTTGATTGTTAAGACTCGTGTACTTCACAGAGATGTGCTTAAGACGACTTCCCTATTATCCGACTATAGATGCTCCTCCGACCACGAATCATGCCATGAGAGGGGGAGACAAGACGAAAAATAATTCCATCACTTTCATCGACATTTCTAGCAAACAATCAATTGCTTCTAACCTATCTGCAGTGATGCTTCAAATATCAAAATTCCTCCCAAACAAAGTGTCTAATCTGCTACCCTTTCCTGTTGTCAAGGGCTATCTGTTGTTATCTGTTGTAAAACCTGTATCAAACTCAAATCAGAATGATCAGTCTATCTGTTTTCTTCCCCATAACGTCCCCCTCTATTCCTTCTCGACTCGGCTTAACGAGTCTATCATGTTTCTCTTCCAGCAAGAATGCATTTATCCTCCTCTGATGCGACAGCAGCGCAATCCTTGGGTCCGGTCCATGTCCTTGGATCAATGGGTTCCGGTGATAATGC
The DNA here is from genome assembly GCA_013266165.1 of Fusarium graminum. NCBI lineage: Eukaryota > Fungi > Ascomycota > Sordariomycetes > Hypocreales > Nectriaceae > Fusarium > Fusarium graminum. Next base: position 150,039 of record JAAGWP010000077.1, on the reverse strand, counting down.
AGTGCATCTATTCCTGGGAAACAATCTACTTTGCAGGGCAGTGCCCTTTTCTGTAGATCATGGGCGTTGATGCCCAGTCCTTGGGACGTGTTGGAGATTCAGAATTTGTCTCTGTAATAGACGGACATTCCTATCTCTGCTCGTGCAATTGCACAAGCCAATGTTTATTTCATGGTAGCAGACAAGACTTTGATTTCTTGAGATTCGGGTTAGTCGTTTGTATTTCCACAAAATGCAGGTGACAACTTACTATTTATTCAGCCAGTACCAACAAGAGTGTTTCCAGGATTGTTGATGGCGTTAAGGTCTGTGGTAAGCTTGATCATGGAGTTGAGGCGACTCTGCATGGTCCCAATTTGCTGAAGGTTCTGGACATCCTCAGGCTTCACGACACTTCGCATGAGGCTCTCCACGGCCTTACGGTGCTCCATCCACTGGTCGAGGAGGGGCTGGGTCAAGTTCTCCTTGGGCTCCGGGGGAGGCATCGACTTGACAGCCGCCTTGCGGCTGTTGGAGGACTGGGCTTCAGAGCTCTCAGTCTTGCGCTTACGTCCCTTGGCAGGCTGAGCAGGTCCAGTTGTGGGCGAGCCACTAGAGCTTCCATGATCGTTATGAACACGCTTCATGTGATCGCGCAGGTTCCACTGGCGAGGAAATCCGTTTCCAGGAACAGCACGCTCACAGCCTTCGTAGACACAAAGGAAAGGCTTATCACCATGGCCGTGAAGTCCATGAGCCTCTCGCTCATGGCGAAGGAGGCAAGCAGTCGACGAGAAGCGGGCGCCCTCGCACGACTCAGCCTTGCAGCGGTAAGGCTTCAAGTGAGAGTCAACAAATTTGCTACACAAGTTAGTACAGGTCAATTCATTCTGCTTGCAAATCATTTCTTACTCATAGTTGCACTTAAGCTTCTCAGGTCGATGGCCGCAGCTAGGTTGGCCCTCCCAGGGGCAGTGGTAAAGTCCATCCTCAAAGGGAGCAGCCTTCTTGTAAAGGTCGTGATCGCGGGCAGACTCGCCATCACTGTTCTGACGACGGGGTCCGGTGAAAGCAGAAGTGGTAGAAAAGTCCTCAAGTGTTGGCATCGTCTTTACATCCTCAGGGATCAAAGGAATGTTTCGGTCAAGGCTGTAATAGACTTGGTAAGAAACCGGACAAGGCGTCACTGTTCGGCTGAGCATTACATACCTAGGGGACTGGCACTGAAGCTGAGGAGAGGAGTTGGGGCTCTGGTTAGGGAACCACAAGTCCTCAATAGTATTGGGGGAAGATGAACGAGAAATAGAACTAGAGAAACAATCCCAAGGGCTAGGAGGTGAATTCTCGGCGAGCGAAACATCAGGGCCAAGCTGCATATGTGATGGCACAACATGCAGAGGGCTGGGATCGGGCAGGGAAAAGGTGGCATCGCCATTCAATCCACTGTCAAGAGAGTATCCGGGCCAGTACATCTGGTTCGCCATGCCATCGTTTGGGTCCAGAAGGCAAGTATCAATTCCATGTAGGGTAGCTCCTGATTGATTTCCAGTCTGGAGAACAGAAGCATTACCTGTGAAGTCCATGTTGGACAAATGTGATGATTGTGATAGCGAGGAGCCGCTAGATCTGCTAGAGCTGACCCTGGACATGGCCTGTCCACCTTGGGTCACTGAAGCAATAGTCCTGGAAGTGGACCAGTTTCCTTGGGAGTGCACCCGGGTTCCTCGGGGTGTAGCATGGCCAGATGTGAAAATGAACTCCTCGGCTTCTCCGGAATGGGCGGATCCATTATCTGAGAAATCTTGAAAGTTCTGTGGTCCTTCTACTGTCGTGGCCCACGACGAACCTGCCAACAGGTCCGTAGATGGTTCTGTTTGAGAAAAAGAAAAGAGTCCATTGTTGGGGGCCATTGAAGGCTGAGAGAAGCTGTAATCGCTGGGGAAAGGGTCAGTGTGCCGTTCTGTGCAGTATTGAAAGACGATAACATAAAACAAAAAGACCAAAAAAAAAATGCTTTAGCTGCTGCTTGAAACAACTTTGAATCTGTAGCCAAGGTTAGCGTTATTGTCCAATTGAGGGCAGTCGACGTTTACAAACCAAGTGTGGCAGTATAAGATGCAACCTGTAGTTAGATCTTGCAACTGTTTTGGCTCCTCGTGGTGTCCGCGGAAGAAGGTTGTTATCCAGGTAATCGTCAACATAATCAATTCACAGTAATAGGATCCAGCAAATGTTCCAGTGTCGGGTCGTGTGTTGTTGTGCTAACTCCAGTCCTTAAATCTAAGTGTTCGCAGAAAATCAAGTTGGTATAGCATCATGCATGGTTGGTGAGTGTATCCAGTCGAGTCGGTAGAGAAATCATATGATCTGTGAAATCCATTGTGTATCCGGAAATAAGAAAGGACAGCGGAAATCAAAGTGGTGTCCATAAACGGAGTTCCAGTGCGGCTGCACAATGAAAGCAATCAAATTGGATTGCAAGGCCATTCGGCCAAGTGCTACCTTGAGTCCTGGCACCGCTGGGCGGTCAAGAAGGAGTCCAGGCGAATGTTCCACGGGTCGTCTTGAATCCTGCCGAAGCGTATCCGTACAAAGAAAGGTCCATCCAGAAAACGGTTTAGATGACAAGGTCCATTGTCCAAGGGTCGAGTCCTCAAATCCGGTAAAGAAATCCTTGTGATCCATGAAGTCCAGATTCAAAATCCAGTCGGAGGCGATGTTTTCAATTTGGAAAACGGTAAAACTTACGAGGCTCGTGGCCAGAAAATAAATTATTGATTCATGTCCGGGTGGACAGATCCAGCAATGTGATAGATCCAGCGGCTTTGTGTCGACTTAGTCCATAGAATGATGATCCTTTTTATCCGGCAGAATTGTTCCTGATAATATCCTTGGAGCGATTGATTGTTGTTGTCCTGGTCTTGTATCCTTGGATAACAGTGAAGCAAGATTGTCGATGTACATGATTTGAGCGCAACATGATTGAGTAAAAACAAATGCAAGCCTCCCAGGGAAGAGTAAGAAAAACAGTACCTGGACAGCGAGTGAACCTCATCGAGGTCGTTCTTGAAAGCGAGCATGGTAGCAGGCTGTGTCACAAGAGTAACAGTCATTGTATCCTCGGAATGTAGAGCAAATTGAGCTCGAAGAGCAACGTTGGACGTTGTCTTGCAAATTCAGGCCAGTGGCAATTCTGTCAGTTGTTGGTGTTGTTGCGCGACAGGAAGGATCCTTGGGCTGATTGGGCTGCTTTCAATTCCAGGCGGAAGATCGTAAGCGCTGATGGTTGAATGAGAAAGAGATGGAGAAAAGCATTCGAGTCTATGATAGATTAGACTGAAGTGATGGTTGGGTAGTAAGAGGCGAGTTGGGCAGGAAATTGAGGAGAAAGAAGTGAGACGTTGGGCAACGAGGGATCCTGCGGGTTTTATTATCATAGAAGCCTGACGACCTGCCGGGACAGGGTTCCACTATCCCTGGAACTGCCGCAAAACGCGGCCATTGCCTGGTCGCAGGAGTGAGTTGGCGTTTTGTGATTTCAGACTGCAGAAACCGGTGTGTTGGAATATTGCAGGGGTCAAGCGCGAGGGATGGACCATACCGGCAAGCGACTGGCTGACTTCCCTGATTTGGGATGGGTCTGTGTGGAGATAGGGTCCTTGTCTTTATCCTATCACTCAACTTTAGCCTATGAGACGGAGGGATGATGGCTGTTGAACAACACATCACTGCAGCTCGTGAGCGCAAAAACAAGCTGGGGACGAGGATTGTGGTGCGAAAAGAAGGGAGGAAACTGCCTGCGGAGGGAGAGGACGAGGTCGGTGCGAAATTACATCCAAATCGTCATCTCGTCTGCGTTGTGAGGGGATCCAGGCAATGAGGCTGATCTTCATCAGAACCCAGTCCAAGCATTTCGTTCAAAAACTAGTGCCGGACACAACGCGCTCCGTGAGTCCGCATTGGGCCGTAAAGTATCTCATAGCATAGCTCCTGACGATCACTTCCCTCAGCCTCATGGTCTGACGAGTTCGCGAGTCAACCGGCGCTGCACATAAATCTGACAATGTCCTCTCTAGCCTCTGTGTCAAAGTCTGCCCATGGCTTTGTGGCCCGCTGCGCTATTATCACGAATGACCCCCTACCATCTGCGGCCAAGTCAGCAAGGGTGGATTAGAAAGAGCGAGCAGTGCCAACCAAAGCGTGTCTTGTGAACGAATATGCAACTGACGGCACACCGAACCTGCCGCTGGGTCACCCAGGTGGTCGACTTCCGTCCTGTGATTGCTCGTGAAGTAGACCGCAACGGGCGGGGTTGGCCTTGGTCTGGTTTTAGCACGCCTCCAAATGTGTTCTAAGAACAAGGCAAGCGAGCTACTTGATGGGCCAGCGAATCGCCGGCCGCTTGCATATGACACAGAACTGCGGTCAAGGATGGGTGAAATGCAATGCAAAACCTGGCGGCTGAGGCGCCGTGGCCGACGAGAGAAGACGGCGAGTCTCGAGATAACAAACGAGACAACCACGATGTGGTTTTACTTGTACGTGTTGACCGTATAAGCGATTGGTGGTTGCACGTTGCGATTGCAATGGCAGCGACAAGCCAATCTCCGTGATATAATGCACTCAACCAACAAAAGCAAGGTGTTCTGAGTAAGCAACAGAAAGATTTCCTGGTGATTTGGTGTGTTTGATTAATGGATCCGAGCATGCCGCAATTTTGAGTTTCCTGCCGTTCTGTAACGGGCTGAACGGAATATCCCTTCCGTACCTTCCCTCCCGTCTTGTCTACCTGGAAAGGAAAATGGAAAGAACAACATATGGAAGGAACGGGGCCATTGATCCACGTGATGACTCGACGCTCTCGGTTTGTCATCGGCAGTCACGACTCTACAATCCTCCATCGTGTACATGATATGGATGGTAACTTAAATCTCTCATTCTACCTACTACTAACACATGCTCTATAATAACTGGTACGTTATCTCCTTACCGTTTTGTCCAGCCCGTTCTGGACTTTCACCAACTCCCTTGAGCCGCGTCAAAGCGACTATGATAGCTCATATATACACGTCGCTTTGCTCACACTTGCTCTATTCTAATCCAGTCAGATGCTCCGACTTAATCGAGATGTAGAGACGTGTCCTGGTCTTACTCTGTCAGCTCTATCACTACTGGGCTTGCACTGCTGTCGCCTGATGTCTCTCCTGAGATTCCCTCATTCCATAACTCTTCCAAACCCCTTTCTAATTCGCTGTCTATCCCTCCTACTACCGCAGCCAGCATCGCCCGAGCTGACTGCCAATTTGTAATTCGCAATTCGCGGCTGGCCAGCTTCATCTTCTCTCCGTAGACGTTTCGCCATTTAGCCAGCTGTCTCTCCTCGATTACGTTGTTTGCCCGTCCAGTGAACGCTATAGACGCACCAAACAGTACGCAAAAGAGCCAGAGTGACTGTGTCCAATCACTCATCCTGAGATGCTCCTCGCCAGCATTAACATCGTCGATAAGTTGTTCGAGAAGCCAGTCGATCATTGTTACGTCAAAGTATCTGTCGCCCAGCTCGGAGCACAAGTAGAAGAAGGTCGCAATGAAACTGGTTCGACTGCTTTTTGGGTCCCCATTCAGTATTCGCGGTACGTATTGGCTTCCACTAACTCCTCTCGAGATCTCATAGTTGATGTTGAGATCCCTGGTATGATTTTGCCAGAGCCTGGCTGCTGGTGTTTCGAGGTCTTCCCACCAACCATATCTTGGTGCTTCGCGCGGTGGTAATGCTGTGATATCCCATATCGACGCAAATAGGAGTGCCATAAAAGTCGGTTGGTACTCGGGCACGTTTACGAGCTGGCCAGCGTTTCCAGTCCGTAATCCTTCTCCAACCCTGTTATGTGTCAGTAAAGGCCGTCTCAGTTCCAACATCCTGCGAGCACAACTGACATCTTAAGCATTCTTTGAGGCAATGTTGGCACTGTTTCAGTCACTCTGTTCCATTCTTTAACCGCGGACTGTATACCCTTCAAATGTCTTGAAGAAGCATCCAGTTCACCTATCGCACCCTATGGCACAAAGTATTAGCATTGCTGAGCCGGTAGCCACATATATACCATACCTCAGTCAATGCAAGTGCGGAAATGGCCAGCATCGTGTCTCCGCTCTGCGCCAGTCCTGGACTCTGGAGTTGTTCCCGTGCGAACTGATAGGTTGCTGCTTTATGGTACAGGAATGGGATCCTGACCTCGTCCATTGAGCCTGTGACCCATGCCCATTGACACGCTGAAAGCATGAGGCACATGTGCATGTATCCGGGGTTCTCGAATGACTTTTGTATTCTGGACAACTGTCAGTGTCACTTATCCCCAGATGGCCAAGTTGACCTGGAGTATCGGATTACCGTACGCCGAAGATTCCAGCTCTCGGGCTACGGGCCTCGAGCCCCAAACCGTATACTGTGAAACTGTTCATGGCTATTAGTCTTTAGACGGCTAAAGTTGACCCCGCCGTTATAACCTACAGCGACGCAGGAGCCTCTTCGAAGGCTCTGGCAAGGTGTCGAAAGAGCCTCCGACATAGTTGTTAAGGGCATTGCTCATCCCTGGCGTCGATGGTCCGGTATATTGCATTTGAGAGCCAAAGCTTCCAACTGCAGCACTGCTGGATGAGGGTGGTGAGGGTGAAGATTCATTGGACGGCAACGGTTGTTCTGGAGTCGGATATATGCATTCACTCCCCGTTTGAAGACAATTGGTGCTGCGTTGGCAATGTCAGTTAGTCCGGTCCCAAGAATGGTCTTCAAGCCGCTCGGAGCCTTATGCAAAGCTCGTTTATCTCACGTCCAAGCCGCGTGTGGGCTTACGACAACGACCATTAGACGAGAGGAAAGTACCGTATGTTGCACGAGTGAGACCGGGAAGCTTCACATACCAAAGCGGCTTTTGCTCGTCGCACCTCACGTGCCTGGCCTTGCATCGAGTGCATCCATTCTTGCTTCTTCGATGAAACTTTCTCTTGCGTTCTTTTTCTTTTGGCGGCGCCATGACGTTACTTTGACATTCCTCTGTCGTTATCGCAGTACAATCTCTGGGGACTGGTTGAAGGCTCAGGACAACCAACAATGACTTCGTCTATATGCTACTAATGTAGGCTCGTCTATCATCAGGCTCCGCTCCCAATAGCTCGGGGCTGTCGAGAGGAAATATTCCACGAGAAGCGTAGTTTGGAGTCACGGCTGACACGGTTTCAATTAAGCCAGAGGCAAGCGATCCAGGAATTCCTTCGTATTGAGGATCAGTCTTTGCCCGATACAATCCACGCCAGTTGGCGGGATGTCCCCAAATAGATTTCAAGGGGAGTAAAGCTCGTTTTCTTAGACGAATGTTGCAGGGTCTGTGTCCAATCAAACAGCATCAGTCCCCTTGGCCCCATGACTCGCTGGTCCCGGTGGCGGGGGCTTATTCACAAAAAAATCGTAGAGGCTTCGATTTTGCCCGGGGGTGATGAGCTCAGTGAGGCCATATCCAGTCGAAAGTCGGCCGCCTAGACTCAATGTTGGCTGGTTTCAAATGTCTCGCCAGGCCAGTGGACCTTGACTTTGAGTCTTTAATACCCTCCTACGTCACATGTGTCCCGCGACAAACAATCTCAGCTGCGACAGGGGCATGGCGATGGTTTTTACCTGTCAATTGATATAGCAATTTGTTGCAGGATATCGTATCAAGAAACAAAGGAGAGATAAGATATGTCTTGGTCAGCATCCAACATAAGCTACGTGCGGAACCCGAGTTGGCACTCGCCGAGACAAAGGCCGTGTGAACAAGTCAGGATCCCGGGTTGATCTCCCTTGCTTCCTCGTCTCGTGCCATGAACGGTCGAGAAATTGAGGTTCTCACGATACCGAAGCACGCCGTGCCTCCAAGTCGGAGCGGAACGGCCATGACTCTGTGCGCCGGTCGGTGTGGGTCCCGCCTCTCGGAGCTGTCCATCTCTGAGCTCTGTCTAGCTGCCTACGACCTAAAGCGGCCGGGTGTTAGTGGTCGAGGTGTGGGGATATGTGTCTATTTTGAGACTTTTCCATATGTCAACAGGGGCAACTGCATTGACGAACGCCTGGTACCGAGAGGATAGCTCGTGTTCCTTGGACCATTAAGCCACGTGCTAGTGAGCGGCATCGACATTAGACATGGTCTATTTCAGCCCTAGGGCAGTTAAAACAGAGACAATGACGCATTTGATCCTCTAAGCAAGGGGTGACGCCTCGTGTCCTGAAATTACCAGACAGACTCCAAGCCCGAGAGGCTGGGCCGCATCTCGTGTTAGCCCGTGGAGGCTATTCGAGTCCAGGGTATGGAGGAATGAGGCGCGAGATAGCGGACTTGACGGTCGTATCCAAGAAAAGATTGTAGCAAAGGTCGGTGGCCTATCGACGCATAGAAACAGCAGAGCTGAACAAAAGTCCAGTTCGACGAACGGGGTAGAACTGATCCTGATCAATTGAGTCTGATCTGGGGAACGGCCGAAAGACGTGCGTATGCAGATCAGGGCTATGTTCACCGTCACGTCGCATATCCTCGCGGGCAGGCAAGCGGTGTGTGGTGAGAGGATGTCGGACGGAATCTCCAGAAAGAAGAAAAGAAGAAAGATTCAACAAAATGATACGACCGAAAGAAAAGGAAACAAAAAGTGGCTCCATGAGACTGAGACATGTCGGACAAAGAGATATGCTGTCTTGTTGACAGTCAATGGCTCAATGCCACTTCATCTACTACGTCAAGTCATGGTAGACTAGAGACAAAAATAAGACAAGGGACGGAGCGTTGGGTTCCGCAGATCGGGTCACATGCATTTGCCCATGTCTGTTAATTAATGATCTGGCATCTTTCCAGTGGACAGCCCTGCTTCGGCTAACCATTGATATGGGGAATTGAGGTGAATAAGTGCCGCCTCCTACTCAACTCAACCCAACCCAATTCAACGAGGAGGCGGTCAATCGCTGACATTATCTCAGCCTCGGATTCCTGTCAAATCCATCAAATCACGACTCGAGTTTCCAACGTTCATATGTTATCAAGATCCACCTGTAGGAACGCCCGCCTCACGACCAACAAAGCTGAGGCTCGCTCACTCGGCCGGAGCAAGGCGAGACGAGACGACCCTTCTCTTGTTGATTCTGACGTCTCCGTCCCCAGGTGCCGAGAAATGCCACGAGCTTCAAGGCTCGCGGCAGACCAGACCAGACCAGACCAGACCAGGCCCAGGGACAAGGGAGGGACGGGGACAAATGGAGTAGTCAGCCACCAATTGTCAGACCATTCCGTTGACGATATCGTCCAATTTGCCGAAGGGGATTTGATTATCTTGGGTTTAGTAAAGACGGAAAAAGAAAGTTTCAAGCAGCGCGTCGCGGCCTTGTAACGATTGTACAAAGGCCCCCATCTCATGATGACTTATGATGACTGCCAATTGTCGGGTGAAACGCGCTGTCACTGCTCTTCTGTTGTCAGGCTTTGGTCATTCTGTTCCATCAATTATTGACACCCAATCACCAGCCGCCTTGTTCATGACCAGGCTCCAGACTTGATTCGCTTGGTTCCGCCTCGCCCATGTGGTGTGCTGGCCCAGCGCAGTGCAGTGAGGTGCCGTGCAGTGCAGCGCATGTGCCCTGTGGTACGCTGCTGGCAGTTGATGGATTGGTGCGTTGTCCACTGAAGCATCTGTCCTGATCAAGGAAGAGGAGCCAAAACTCAAACCCAACCCAACCCCAAAACCCAACCGCCAGGCACGCTCACGCACATCCCGTGATGGAGGTGGTCGGTGGGCATCAACGGAAGCCCTGTCGGGTGCACTTACATACGCATTTGGTGCCTGACCTTTGCAAGTCCCATCTTTGGTCCCGCCATTGACCGCTCCTCAACGTTCCGGGTGGTCCCCTGCTCATGCTTAGCATCTCCTGAGGTCAACTCAATTTGGCACTGCCAACGCGTCTTGGGCAACAATGCGTGCGCCTAATGATGCATGATGCCCAGGAGATCAAGCCCGAGGCAGTGGAAGTGAGCGGTTAGTGGTGAGTGACGAGAATGGAAGAGCGGTGCCCCGCGATACAGAAAGTGACTTTGTATCTCTCTGTCTGACTGACTGACACCCGTCTGGGGTAATTCGGCATATAGTGACGAAACTCTCTCTACGCTCCACTCTCAGGGCCACAGGTAGCTTTCTGGGGGGCGCTTCAGAACATAGTTACTTGGTCAAACTGAACTGAACAGAGGCACAAAGGGTAACAATTCAACGTCTGCCATTAAGCTTCTCCACCCTGGCTTCGGATCAGAGGCAGGCCTGGTCTGTGGACTCGCTTCTTTGGCGCTCGGCTGTTGCTTGCGCCATCAACTTAGGTCAGGACAGTACTACACTGCTACAGTACGATACAGTACGGTATCGCAACATTGGGAGAGTGACACCCTCAGACATTAAGGATTAGACTCTGGGGCGAATTCCATTGCAAATCTTACCAGAAAAGACTTTGGCTCATCACTTGCTTTCCCTCCTGGTCCCTGTCAACTCCGCTACTAACTAGTGAATGGGGCATCGTTTTTTCCATCGCCATCTCTCACAGCCAGGGTTTCGCTCATGACATGCGTCCCTTATCCTTTCGGCCCTTGCAGCCTCACGGACGAACATAAATCGTCGCTGTTCCAAGCATCAATCTCGGGTTCTCAACTCAAATCTGTGTTAGTTCAGATCACACCGGGCTCATCTATCAGCTTGCTTTATTACCTGCAACTGGTTTGCTGAGAGGCGCCACCCAAGAATACAACACTACTGTCCCTTAGTGCTTCACTATTGCCCGCGAAGTTTTTTTATTATTATTCTATCCAATCCAGCAGGACTCGGCCGGCCTTTGCAGATAGATCCATTTGCCTGGACCACAAACCACAGACCGCATACCATCCATACCGCTGACCAGAGGTCACACCGCCTATAACCACAGCAGAAGGACCCAGGGAATTTCATCGCCATCTCAGGAAACCCTAGTCACCGTGGATGCCCCGGACAAGAGATTTGGAGCCAGCCAGCCTTTTGGAAAACCCAGGATCACTGCCCAAGGACCCATATTGTACAAGCTGTCCATCTCTTTAGTCTCTTTTTTTTTAAAACTGGAACCCAAGGCGTGGACCCGTTGCTTCTTACCACCTGTGGATTCTTTCTTTATCAGCCGCAAGTCTCGTCAAGTCTCGTCAAAATTAACACTGCCGTTTTCACAATGATGAGCCAGTACAGTATGGCGCAACCAGACCATGCCTTCAAGACATCTACAATGTCCAACAGTCCTTGGAACCCAGCTCGCAGGTGAGTCAGCATTCCTGATCTAATCGTCTGTGCGAAAACGTGATTAACTAACCCATCGGCAGTTCATTTACCGAACCTACGGTACATGCAACCTTCGACAATGGCTTTTACTCATCACAAAGGTATGGTGGCTCTCAAAGCAATACCAGTCTGGACACCTCAGTAACATCGACCAATTCAAGTCTCAACTACTCGGCTAGCAACTACAACTTAGCTGGTGGTCTTCCTATTGGCACCAATGGTCATATGTCGCGACCAGAGTCAGCTTATCCTGCGGCTCCCTCGTATGGTGCCCGTCCTCCTTCAGGATCATACGGAAAGCCAGTTGGACATAATTCCTACAAGGCGCCGAGCTCACAATCTTGGGAAAACCAGGATCGATACTCGCCTACCGACTCGGTGGACGACATTATCGCATCTCCCAACCTGTCCGATTATTCCATGGAAAATGGTATGAATAATGCTGCCCCGGGAGGGAAAGCAAAGTCTGCTGGAAAAGGCCGATCACAACGACGACCATCGAACCGTGACGAATTTGACGGTCCGCATCAGTTCTTGCAGCGACCGCCTCCGGACGTAATTGCTATGCAGGAACGGGAGCTTCCCCATCTCCCTACCAACCTCCATGTGCAGGAGCAGGACAACGTCCTGAGCCAGGTCAACGACCGACTCTCGCAGTGCGCCTACGACTTCGTGGCCAAGTACCAGTTTCCGATTCCTCTAACCCAGGACATGAGACCCGTTGAGCGACCGCAGGATCGAGAATGGACCGAATGGGTTTATCTTCTCAAGCGGCTCGCGACGAAGCGACGTATTCCCGCGAGGGTGCTCTACAACGGACAGATTAAGCAGTTTGTTACGATTCTCGAGAACTCCCTCGAAATGAGACACGCCGCCAAACACCAGAGTCGCCCTCTCAAGGACGACCGCAACATCCTTCAACTGATCTCGGCCGGTATTCAAGTGGCCAAGATCCTGAAGGATGCGTCGGCTATGGACTATCTAGACCGACTATACGTTTCTACAGACAAGCAGATCCAAGATCGTGCCGCCACGCGGTACCGGGCTTAAAATCCAAGCTTGACCACGAGTCTCGAGCGACTCTAATGATATACGTTTATATGCTCTCCTGAGATAGGAGGCATGACCTGCCAGTGACGACAACGGCACAGATCAGAAACAGGGATGTGGCCCGAGCAAAGGGATGGGACCACGAGAACAAGCACAATTTGACATTGTGAGCGATAATGTTTATCATATACTGACGATACTCTCATGGGCTGGCGTGCCAGGTTCGCGTTGGCCCTGCCCAGCAAACCGTCTTTCTGGTTGAGAGGATATTGTCACGAGCGTGTTGGAGTTATCTTGCGGCAACATTTGTTTTTGAGTTATCTTGACGAGTTATGTTTTGGTGCTTTTGTTTCAGCACATGTCTATACTTTTATGATTTTTATCGTTGGATATGAGCAGTGCTCCAATATAGGACCACGATGGTGCATTCACTACAGTACATGTTTTTAGTCAGCCTGTTGATTCCGAGAGCCTCTGGCCGCCCATGAGGGCTATTTTGGTTGCCTCACCTGTTAGTGGCGCCGTTGACGACGGTGGTGGTGTTGGGCACCGGTTGGGTTGACAGATGCGACGACGATCTCTTCGGACACAGCATCTCAATTCTGTTAATGCCATGGCTGATCATTGGGCATATGGTGGGCGCCCAATTTTAGTGAGAATTGGGAAGTTGGCAACTGACGGTATTCCCGGGACCTGGACAGCGAATGTCTGTTCAATGAATAAAATGATAAATACAGTTATCACGAATACAATTGAGCGAATGATACACAGTATATCGCAATCGCTATTCTTGACCATTTTGCCGTTCAATGAGTGTTCCATTTTAAGCCGGCTCGAGCTGAGTCTCATCCTGTCAGCTTCACAGCTTCATTAGGGTAGGCAACACTACTGTTTCAGCCCCGTTGGTTTGCTTCAACTGTAAACGATATTAGTCAGAAAGTTTCCCTGTTAGCCATAAATTTATCACAAGTTCTTCGAATGGCCCATCGGGCTTACAAGACAACTCGTCATATGATATTGAGACTCGAATATAAACTGCGAGTTACTTGATACTATTTGTTTGAGGCCTTCTTTATATGCCGTGATGCATGAAATCGTACACCAATCGGATTGTCACAGTCATAGATCGATAATGCTATTGTTACTGCTGTGCAATGCCAATGACAGCTCAAGCTCATCCGATAGCCTACCCAACCGAGCACCTGATACTTCCAATTAATTTCAGTGTGGAATAGGTAAGCAACAAGATGCACTTTTGGAAAGTGCATACAATGACGGTAGGATACAGGACAGCCATAGTCCCCAAAAGGAAATAGCGTGCCTCAAATACTCTGAACATGTGCAGCTGAGGACAGGCATGAGTGGTCAAGAGAGGTACTTTACGGCAAGTGTCAGATCCCACTTGATAGAAGGTACCGCTGCTTCGGTCCCCGTTCGGGTTTAGCGTCGAGACATCCATGAAGGTTGACCGAGAGGAAGGAGCAGGCAACTTCTCTGAATTCTCCCTCTTCTGTTATTCCTTCGGTCTGGACTTTGGTAAGAAGTGCACTTTGATTAACTTATATCTCGTTGATTCCCCAGTCAAAATGAGAAAGGGTTGCGGAGTTTCGATGCTTGGACAATGATCATGGATGAGGATCACTGAGGATCTTGGCCATCGCTCTGATAGCGACGAATACTAACCACACTTTACACGTTCAACTTGTATAGAACAGTGAATCTCTACAATATTTGGGCTGATAATCATCGACCGAGAATTACTATATAAGCGTCTTATACCGACTGGGTCCCAAATTTGTCTTATCATCGCAAGCCCAATCTCATCGACCACGAACGGGATCAATATATACTCTCTGAGAGCATCTGTCCTATCACAAGCCATCACCATGACTTCAGTCCACTCCAGACCCTCGCCAAGTTCATCATCTCCCTACGACTTCGAGTCCGTCCCCGATGACGAATCATGGCAGTACATCGACTACACAGCAACGAACCCCGAACCCTCATCTATTGGCTTCCTTTCTGATCCTGCTAGTGGGAGTCTGGGTAGTTTTGCCATGGTTGGGAATGTTCATGGAACGCCATCCCCATTTGTTTCTGGAAACACTCCGTCATCCTACGCTACGGGTAACACCCCTCCTCAGTATGCATCTGCTAGGAACTCTTCACCCTTCATGCTTGGCAATACACCCTCGCCATCGGCTGATTCACCCTTGCTATTAGGCGAGATGGACCAGTCCGCTTTCTTCTCTGGAAATGCCTCGTTCCAGGTGTCATCAGACAATGTCAACTCGGACATGTTTGTTACCACGACAGACGGTGGCTTTGTTCAAGCACATAGCTTCTTAACACCCCAACAATACCTTTTCTCTCAGCAGAATGGCAATCAGTTTCAAGATCAAGGGTTGAATGGTATGCTGACGAAAAGGGGTGCGATCCCGCCTGACGTACAGAGCGCTGATACTGCTGCAGATATGGCACTCATGCAAAACTTTGGAAGCGATATATTCTCAATGGATATGAACGAACAAGTTCAGCCACCTCAAGTTGGTTTTAACACTGTACAGTCTGATCCTAATGTCCCACCATGGAACCACACGAATACGCGAGGTAATGAAGCTGTTTTTATCATGGATGACTTCAACAAATCTCCATCACCCGTGAGCAACTGCTCGCAGACCTCGTTCCTCAGCGCAAAAGCAAACTCTGATGGGAATAAGTCTCCCGTCGCAATGCCGATCCGCAAGGTCAAGGCCGGAAAGGTTGAGAAGAAGAAGAAGACCGAGCAGTCCGGCAAATTCGTTATTGTGACCCCTGACTCTATCTCGGCTCACGCTAGCCGTCCCAATCCTTTCGAATGTTTCGAGGCTCTGAACCGAACGAGCCAGCGAGGACGGAAAGGACCTTTGGCAGATGCCACTAAGGAGAATGCTTTGCAGGTCCGCCGACAGGGTGCGTGTTTCTGCTGTCATAGTCGCAAGGTAAAATGCGACTTGGAACGCCCATGCAAGAGTTGTAAGAAACTCATGGTCCACGTCCCCCAAATCGTCTGCTGGCGATTCAACGACTTCCTGACTATTCTGTTTCCTGAGTATATCCGTGGTCATTTCGTTAAAGAGCAGATGGCTGCGTTTGTGGCGGAAAACATTGCTGGGTTTCACATCCAGGGGGTTGAGCAAGTTTGCTCTGTCGAACTATTTTCGGGACCGCTATTCGATACAGTCTTGGCCATACAGGCCAAGTTCTTTACACCAAAGACGGAGGAGGTCAAGAACCATTGGCAACTTCAAAATGTGGGGGGAAATCGAGTTGAATTGAGAACCAATAGAGCAGCCAACATCGGCGTTGAACTCGACAAGAGCACTGAGAGGGATGGCCTCAAGAAACGGACCAAGAGGTACATCCAGAAGCTCCTAACCGAGCCATACTTTGTCGATCAGATCACGGATAGTTTCCAGAGTACAAACCTGCCGAAGAAGGTACTGCGGATCGTCAAGCAGTATGCTGACGCGACAGAGGTAAGTGAAGCCGAGTAAGTTATGTTATTCTCAGAGCTGACAGTCTTACTACAGTCCCTCATGGTCAAGCGGGCATTGTCCATTTACTGCATGCACTACATCATGACTAGGCAGCTTTGCCTCACTCAGCAGACCGCCGATACGCTTCGAGCAACTGGCATGATCGACCAGGGCGAAAACCATGTAACCCCTCGTGTACTCGCACGGCAGATCAAGTCCATCATAGACGAGCTGATGCACCGTGAAATGCAGCAGCTCTTCGACCTTTTCTCCAAGTCACTCAAACCCAAGTCTCGACGCGAGTGGGCGCCTTGCACTGCTGCCTTCCTCGTCCTTTGCCTCTTCATGGAGGCTTTAGAGGCGGCAGCTGACATATTTGTCATCTCCCAAAACGAGATCAATATGAGAAGCAGTAAAAGACCTGAGTACGAGAGAAGCCTTGCGCTGAATACCTGCGCCGAAGTCGAGAATATGCCATTCAAGCAATTCGCCTATCAGTTCCACCAGGTTTACCAAACGCACACTAAGGAGGCTAATGCTAGAGGCTTTAACCCCTTACTTGACAACAGCTTTGCCGAACAGGGCGAGCTGGATGGACCGGCGATTCAGTTTTCGGCCCAACTCCGCGAACTGCTATTCGGCGATAGCTGTAAGTACGACCCGAGAATTATCAACGGCTGAGAAGTATCGTTCTGGAAAGGGTTACAAAAGCTGACACTCATGTATCACTAGGGCAAGAATTGCAATTTTTAGCCGCCAACGAGTTGCTCACGAACAACGCCAGTCACCCCTTTCCCATGAATCCGGAGACCTTGTACACTGGACGCCTCGTGGCCAAATTTCTCATGTCGTTCCAGGATGAAAGAACCATTTTTGGAGACGCTGTCTGAGAGGTATTTGTCCGAGGCATCCACTGACAGAGAACGGCGGAGAATGGGTTTGATAAACAGCTCTTTCGGGGCGACATGGCGCATGCAAACTTTCATGGTATAGCGGTCGATGGGACAGGATACCCTTGCACAGGCTTTGGAGTATGAAATGATATGATGACTTGACGGTGTACGCAGGCAGCACACAACGGTTGAATGGAACGATATACACTAAGATAATGTTGCGAGTACGAGAAACACGGCGGTCTCAAAGTGAACAAGAAAATGTTCAGCATCTGGGATTAAGGCAGTATGAGGCCATAAGCATGTCATGACATGGTGTGAGGCATCCAAAATGCTCATACCAATGCAGGCGAGACATTGTGTGTAACGCCAGTCACAACAAACGTGCAGCGACAGATTGCACATAGGAAGCATCAATTCAGGCGTTGTCACAGGCGCGACATGTGCAAATACAAGATAGTAAGTCACGTTTTTTATAGCAAAGAAATGTTTGCCCGATTTTAGTCCTGATTCCACACTGCTCTATGGTATCAGGGTGGAGCGGGTCGGTTGTCTAGACCGTGGTTTTCATCTCCCACTCGAACGATAAAAAATAAAGTTGACACACATGTGCATTGAAAGCGCAGAGTGTAGGCAATTCGTGGGTGCCGACAAGGCGGACTTTGTATCTATCAAAAAACAAAAACATTTCTGCGAGTTAGTTGTGAAGCATGTGAAATAGCAACTACGGCAGCGTGAAACCCGCATATGTCCCTGCCAGCTGCCGAACACAGACGCATATTATTCCCTGAAAGAATCGCCTGGCGTCACTATGGCGTTCAACAGCTTTGTCGAGGCTCGAGAGACAGCAGGGTTGTCAGGGCCGAAACTTCAACAGAGGCTGCTGGATCGGCGTTGCCGTTGAAAACGAAGGACCATAAGCCGAGGATGTCACCCCGCGCATGGCAAAAGTTGCCATCGACTTCGGGAGAAGCAGAAGTCGAGAAGGAGGAGGAGGCGTTTGTTGTGGATGATGTTTTGGATTGAAAAATTGACGAGAACAAGAGATGGTAGAGTTTTTATGGAGGTTGACACAGGCCCACCTTCACGTGACACTGCTTCAGTCCTTCGGTATACATCGCGCCAGGGGTGGACTGCTTGGAATTTTTCTTTTCTTTTCTCCTTACACTTAAATACGCACGATAAAATCAACCGGCCTCGATGATTCTTCACTCGGAGTCGGTCATATTCAGTGCAAGAGCGATAGGTTTCTCTTCTGCTGTACTACTGCGTCACGAGCCAACTTAATTGTCTCGCCGATCCGGCAGAAGCTCCGATATATCACTACTTAGCAATGCCAACGTGCATCGCGACATAGATACTACCTTGGATAGTGCCGGGTCTAGGAACCGCCGTGCATTGTGTACCTAGATTCTGCAGTAGATACAGGGGCATGCTTACCCAAGTCGGTCACCACATCAGTGGTGTCTCCTGTGCTTTCCAACTTGCAGCGTGGGCTGTCTGATGTTTTTAGACACCCAGAGTCTACTACAAACTCTCCAATCGGGAATGTTCTGCTTGGGCGACGTATATCTACCTACGTCCAAGTCACAGAATTGTATAACAGTCGGAAGGTATGGGCTTAGAGCTGTACTTACCCGACAGTTGTGTCAAGTCATTCTGTAAACGTTGCCCGGCTCATTGGAACCCAATTATTCTCCTGATGGCGTTTAATCAGCACTTCATGATTGCACATAAACATCTTGCGGTACATGTTGTGCGCCCTCTGGAGGACTCGACTTTATGAATGTCCCCTTTGTGTCGATGTATGATTAGTACATGATTTGCACAACCAATTGCCGTATTGATATGACATGGTGAAATCATCGAACTGTGGGTAGGACGAAGCTGGAGGCGCTTGCACTACAGTGTGTCGCTCAATCCCATCTCGAGATTGAGTTGTTCTAATTCACGTTGGCTTGGTTATACGCTGGCAGTAACTTGAGGCATGAGGCGCAATACTTCTGAACAGGCAGGTACGAGTCTATTGCTGGACATATGAACCGTTCCACAATGTCAGTTAGTACTCTGTCCAACGTCACATGTCAGTCAACACACAGGATATCCATATCAAGTGTATTCGACTCCTTGATTGACGGTTTGTCCAACAATTGCCCTTTCACAACAATGACCGAGTGAACGTCAGCCCACACCAAGACCTGGTTCTGACTTCTCGTTCCGGACGTGAGCATACGGCAGCTTGCATTCAACGGGTCAAGTTGGGCTGGGGTGCTGACGACAATGTGTATCAAGGAGACACCTTGAGCAACAACAGACGGCTTCATCCAAGTAACCGCACCGTCTATGGTGTCGTGTACCTCTCTATCAGGTACTAGAGATAATGTTGACGCTCCAAGACTATTACAAGCTTAAACCAAGAAGAAAGCTCTTTGTTCAATAAGAGTCAAGTATAAAGATAACACTCCTGCCGACAAACACGACGATCCTCAAAGCATCCGGCCAACAAATACCATTTCAGCTCGAGTTCTTACCTTACTCTTTGCAAACCAACCTGCCCACGCCTCACTCTCAACAGCCTTTTGTGTTCATAAAAGAGATCATGGCTGCCTCTAACAGTCCCGCTGTTGGCATCAATGTCTCCAAGAGTGAGCCGCCGCCCCCGAAGCCCTGGCCCAGGGACCCCAGTGAGTTGACATCTGTTCTTGTTTCTCCTTTTACTTCCGGAGAGTACTTTTGTGCTGGCCCGGCTGCCGTCCATAATAAAAATATCGTTGGACGAATTCCGCAGTGCTATGGTATCGCTGCAGTAACATTGTGCCTTCTGCAGAACCAGCGTTTCCCCGATTGGCCCAGAGCTAACACAAGTATATAGCCCAAGGCAGAGATTAGTCGTCTTCCAGTTATACGTTGAGCGGCATGCGGCAGTGGCAGTAGCAGCGTATGTCACTGAGGAGGCAGGGTGACATCTCAACGGAGAATGCGCCTAGGGGATAAATGGTGGAAAAGGTAGGGGTGCATCTCGGCGGCGAGACTATGGTGATTGAGGGTGGTGGAATGTTTGATTGTTCCCTTCTGTGATCTTGTGTTGATTGTTTCCATAGAATAACTATCGCGCGGTGCCGCTGCTTTTAGGCCCTGTTTCTTGTGTATGCTGTGTAATATGTATTGATCACGTCGAGAGTCGTTGCATGGCTCACATAAAGGCAACGACACGCCAAGTCAAAACTCGAGAAGAATTTTCAGGGGAGCGATGGGAGGGAAAAAAATCTAGCTTGTCACAAAATGAGGGAAAGAGGGTAATGTCGAGATGGTGAAGTTGAGAGAAAGCCTCGAGCTTGAGGGCGTTCATCACACGAGTGAGGTAACACTAGCGCAAAGATCAATCGAACGTTTTAAAGACATCTACTCATGAGAGTCACTAATAATAAGTTAGGCGGCTATGTTATACTGTGTTTAAAAGACTGACCTTGCAAGTCAAAGATTTGTCACTGTAAAATACCCTCTCTCAAGCCAAGGTGCCTTCTATTATAATAACCCTAATAGTCAGCACTCCTTGCCTGAGGTGCCTTTCCACTAACATACCTACCAGATAACGTAACAGGAGGTTTAATATGGAAGTATAGTTAATGCGGGAGAAAAAATGCTGTGACATGCTGTGTATCCTTTCGTGTGCCATCGGTAACTCTCCGATTTGGTGCCCTTGCAAGAGGAAAAAGTGCTACTGGAACGCAGCTATTGCCTGCCCTACCTATCATCCATTGCCTTATCTGAAGTCGCAGAGAGGGTGCCTGTATTTGGCTCCATACCTGAGACTGTAAAGCCCATACCCATACTGTAAGAACGTTAAACCTACAAGTTACTTCTGTTTCTATCTCGGTGCTTAGCGACCTACGTCCTTCAATCAATCTTCGACTTCTACACTGACATTCCTCTATGATACCGTGTAGGCTAAAGCAACTATAGCACTTACTAATTACCTGCTAATTACCTATTCCTACGTCCGGGACTCGCGAACAAACTCGTACGAATCGGTACGGCTTCAAAGGGTCGTCTGCAGTGTACCCAGTCCTGCGCGACTCTCGACTTAAACTGCAAGAAACGACTGACGATACCGGATATATGGACTCGGATAGGTTAGAAATCATCCTCATCGCAATTGTGGTCCTCGTCCTCGTCCTGCTTCTAGGAATACTCCTCTTGGTGGGCGCCGGCTCGAGGACTCAAAGAGGAAACCGGGATACTGAATACGGGCAGCGAGAGACACACTGGAACAGATTGCACCATACGGATCAAGGAAATAGAACCTGTCATAATGACGAAGCTTTTTTCATCAAGAGCGTGCGAAGACGAAGCCGATCTATGGCTGATGAGCTCCGGCTCGAATTGAACAAACTTAGACGCAACATAACTTTATTGACGATTCCCTCCAGGAGCCTCGTGGAAAGCACAAACACAGGCGAGGCACAAAGACTTAGCATCGACCAGCTATTGAGTTTGTCGTCGCCCAACTCAGAGTCGTCCACAGACTGTGGGAGTTGCTTCGAGTACTTGGACTCTCCGCTGTCCGCCACCGGTAGGGAGGATGCAACCGGGACACAGAGGAAATCAACTCGGATGACAGGGCACGCATCAGAGTATGGGGATGCACAGCAGCAGGATGGCCCTTTGCTGTAGACTACTGGGTGCGGTTGGAAACATGACCGATGGGAGGTCAGGAATGGCAGATTGTTATACATGATATCTCTATTGGATCTGAAAGAAATCCCTCTTGCTCTGACATAGGCCGTTTGTGAAGCCCACGGCAAAGCTCCTTGTGTCATTCCCTAACGCGCGCCGCCATTTTCAGGTGTGCTTGTTGCTAGTACAAAATAAACGACTCGTCCCTCTTAACTGGTGCCCAACCCTTTATTCCTTTATGCTGTCTGCTTCTTCAGGTCTCGTGCAGCCTGCTTCAGGCTGAAGTTGCACTCCTCATAGGCACGGCCAGCACCGAAGCCAACTCCGACGAATGCGGGCCATGCTCTTCGCTTGAACAGAAGGACGGAGAAGACGACACCGAAACCGAGACCGAGGGAGGACTTGACGAGGAGGTTGGAGAGACATCGATCCCACTAACAATTATTAGCACTCTAGATCCGTAATAAAGACAATAAATTGATTTGGATTCTGTAATTACCTTCTCATTAAGAAGGGACTCGCTGAGCGGCCGAGAAATGGCGCTGGGAGGAGGACGGGCAACAGTGGAATCGGCCATTTTGACCTGTAGGAAAACCATGTTAGTCTTGATGTATAAAAGCTATTGCATACGAGGGAATTGACATACTTGAGTCGTGCAATCGGTCGTTGCGAGCGAGATATGTAGCTACGACAGCTGTATTTATGGACGTGATGTCAAGCTCGAATATGGAACAAGTCGGGAGACAGGAGCCGGCTTGTGGGCGGTGAGAGCAGGAAACCGGCCATGGCTTAGCGCAGTGGCAGAATTCAATAAATTTTGGGTGGACTCTGGAAAAGTCGCGGGGCGCATTCAAAGATTGAGGCTTGGATAGCTTCTCTTCTCAAACAAATTTCTTAATCATTCTTTTATTGGGCGCTCGTCATGGATGTAGAGATGGCCGATGGCTCTCCAAAAGAGATCCCTTCTTCTCTTGTAAGTTTCTCTCCAATTATCTGCTGCGCAATCGTGGAAGGGCTTACACGTGCTACAGGAAAAGATGGACCTGATCAAGACTGTGAGAGGTCTCGACCAGAGCGGCCCTGGAGAGGACGGAGAGAACCTTGAAAAGTTGTGGAAGCATCTGACTATATCAGCGAACGGTCAATTCCATGCTGCTGAGGAGAGCAGCTTGCGATGGCTGCTAAAATCGATGAACGCCTCATCCAAGGACGCGGAAACTTTGCGACGATGGCCCTTGACCTGGACGATACTTGAATGCGTCTTCCAGCGCATTCCTTTGTTCTCGCTCGCCAAGTCGCTTGCGGATAGACGGTTCGTTGCCGTTTTGCAACAGACTTTGAAAGACATTTCCCAGCCAGCTACCGAGACATCATCAGCAACATCCAAGAGAAAGAGGTCGACAACGAAAAGTTTCAATTTGGATGTTCTCCGGGATACTGAAGGATGCCTCGTGACTGGCGACGCTTTGTTCAGTGCTCTGAAGAGATTGTTGGACCGTCTCGATTCTTCAGTTACGCAATCATCTCACGACAAGATCGGCGCTGAACATATTCGATCTCTTTTCTGCACTTCCGCGGCCGAAGCCGCGACTCTAACATCACTATCACTACAGCTGTGCGACATTGCGCTCACCAGCGGCGAAGAGCAAGAGGGCTGCGAATCGTGGATTGAGACGCTCACGTCTATCTGGAACCTACACTTGCAAGGAAACGATGATGTGTTAGAGGTCGCTGCACACTTGTTCCAGCCTTCCGCGGCCCTCATCGGCAAACTTGAGGGGGTTTCCGGATCACAACAGACTGCGACACGCGAATCACTACGAGCAAAATGGGCGACCGATTTGGAAAAACTCATGCACCGCAACTTCATCCTCCCCGCTCGAGCCGCATTTATCAACCGACAAGATTTAGAACCTGTGACAAGGGCGCTTCATGCAGCTGAGAAGGACCTCGATGTGGCGGCCCCTGCCCTGTACTTCTTAGCGTCAAGCGTGACTGACGCTCTTGGCGAGGGAAGACTTCGGAAAGGAAATATCGATTGGATGAGGCAGGTTTTTAAGACCGTGGAAGGTTCATTGAGAACCCGAGAGAATCGAGATAAGCTTGTACAAGTTGTCTTGGAGCGGGCAGCCAAGAAGTCGATGTCCATTGACACTGACGATCTGCGCTCAGTATGTCGAGAGTACGCTTTGCAGGAAGATAACATCAACTGGTATTTGACCGCGGTCATTGCTAGCTGTGATGCTGATATATTCCTCGAACGCTCTGAGGAAGGTGCGCACTTATTGAAGATCGTTTGCGAGCGAAGCACTTCACCGGAGCTTAGTCAGGATGATTTTATATCAGTCACAAAGGTTATCCAGGCTATATCACAAACGTTCCGAACGGGTCGAGACTTTGCTGGTTTCTTGAAGCTGTGGTACCAGCAACTTTGTAAAGTTGAGAAGCAGAAAGGGAAGACCAGCTCACCGTGGCTCCAGGTCGGCAACAGCCAACATGATCAAGATTCATTTGCGAGCTTGATCGAAAAGGAGATGTCAGCACAACAGCTGCTTGAAGTCTTGGAGTGGATAAAGGAAGAGAAATTACACTCTCGGGCGCTCTGCCTTTTCCTGGATACCATTGCTCAGGGCATTCGGAGCGAGGCTTATGTGGATGCTGTTGGCAGCAAGCTTTTTGACTTGGTGAGCCAAGTTAAGAAATCTTCATCCACTTTGACGGCCTTGAAATGGGGAGTTGTATCAAAAACCCTCTCTTGGAGTACTCCTGAGTCCAGAACTGAAATTTGGGGCTCTGCACAAGGACAACTTGCCAAGATCTTGTCCGAGGAACGCATTGAGTCTAGGGAAACGTACGAGGCTTTCAAGTGCTGTTGTCAAGCTTGGG
This sequence comes from Fusarium graminum, assembly GCA_013266165.1. Lineage (NCBI taxonomy): Eukaryota > Fungi > Ascomycota > Sordariomycetes > Hypocreales > Nectriaceae > Fusarium > Fusarium graminum. The sequence continues at coordinate 125,678 of JAAGWP010000077.1, read as the reverse complement.
TCTCTATGAGCCCCGATGATGCGCGTTGTGAAGAGCCTGCAGGCCTGGTGGATGCCTTTACCACTCGTCTTTCGTCTGAACTACTCTCATCGAGCTCGCTCAAGGGCAAGGATTTGTCCTTGATTCTAGAACAAGACCCTGCTCCTGCGTTTCTCGAAGAAGCTGCGGCGCAGCATTATCTAGCCTGGTTCTTGCGCGGCTCTGGTCGTATAAGTCGCTTGATTTATGGCACCAAGGCTACTCTCCCTCAAGCATTGCAAAATGCACTGTCACTACCCAACAGCGAAATCACGCAATTGAGAGATGTCTGGGTGTGCCTTCTTGAGAACGAGAACAATGTAAATAGCATTAAGGTCGTTGGTGATCTTGTCGATCGGTTGATCACTTCGTTGGAAGAGGCTGGAAAGGAGAAGCGTTGGCCTGCGGAATGTAGCCAGACTTGGATCCGAACCCTGAGCAATGTTCATACCGATGCCTTTTCTCGGGCTCAGCGAGAGCGCACCATGGTTCTCCTCAACACACACCGATCGCAGACGACGAAACGAATTTCCATTGAGGGTTGGAGATACATTCTGGCATTGTCTACAAAGTTGATGGGCCGAGCAACATTCTACGAGGGCATGGAGTTTTCCCACATTGTAGATGTTGCCGATGCCATGTCTGATCTCTCAAGCTCAACACCGACAAAAGACGGCACTCTGGCTGATCTTATCAGAGCCTACTATGAGACGGCTGCTGCTACCATCCGGCAGATGACTGAGCATGTGGATGAGCGAAGTATCAAGTACTTGAACCAGAGTCGCAGCTTCGCCTCCGAATGTCGGGATGCTGGAGATCTATCACCCTTCCGCCTGACGCTGTTAAAAGCACTAATTGTTGAGGTCTCAAACTCGCCCAACTGTTCCAGTCATTCTGAACTGGCATCTCTACCAGACACTGCAAGAGAGGCACTAGGAAAGTGTGTCATTGCCGCCACAGGTTACTTCCTGACGGAGAAAAAGGCATACGAAAGCCACAACGTCACAGCAGACCTGCGACTTTTCGCTGCAGTCGACGCTGCCGAATCATTGGAGAGTCTTTCCGGAGCCTCCAAGTTGAAACAATCCGATGTGCGAAAGGCCGAAAAGCGAAGCCACGCGGCTATGGCTTCAGGGGACTTGCGCGGGTGGAAGATGCAGACGTTCCTCAGAACATTTTTCTCGGCGCTTCTGGAGGAATCTCGACCGACCACATTTTACAGTATCAGTGAAGTACCAAAGAAGCTTCAGGATCCTTTCTTCCGAAGCAACGTAGCTTCAGTCACAAAGGGAATGGATACCCTTGCCAAGATGGAGTATCTGAGGGATTTGATCCAAATTTTTGTGCAAGGTTCAGAGACAGACGGTCAAGTGTCGGCCATCCAATCTGTTGTGAACCAGCTTCTAGGTAAGATTTTCAATCATCCATGACATAGATGTATACTAACACATGACAGTCTGCTCCGACTTGCAAGGCAAAAGCTCAGGATTTGACTTGGCCACTGCTCACAGCGAACTGACGGCGACTCTCTCTACGCTCAAGAGCCAATCTGTCTGCACCGTGGTGTGCCGAATTCTCTGTGCGCTCCTTGAAAAGAAGCCACAGTCCATGTCTCAATGGAACATCGAGTTCGTGCTCAATACTGTCTCAGACCTGAGCCTATCTGCCCAGCCATTTGATGAGCAACTGCCCAACGAACGAGTGCCGTTCACCCGCCTTTGTGATCTAGTCGAAGTTGTTATCAAGAAGCACCGCCTTCGACTGGAGGGCCATCACCACCTTCTCCTGTCGACGCTGCAGGCGCTCCTCCGCAACCTTATTATCAACCACAAGGCCACAGATACTTTGGGCCAGACTCTTCACGAGACCAAGGCCCACCGCTATGCTCGCCTAGTCACTCTTGTTTGTGAGCCGACAGCTGGTGCCGTGTCCCGCTCTCAGCACCAAAGCGCTCTTGACTCGGCGACTGATGCGGCGAAACGCTCAGCTGGACGACATATGTACTTGGTCATGATGGAGTATGTTAAGCTACAGCTTGAAGCCGATGTGCCACGTCGGGTGAGAGAAGCTCTCGAGCCAGCCATGAACTCCATCTTTGACATTACTCCCCCCGAAGTGAGGAAGATTCTAAATGACGCTATGGACAAGAGTGGACGTGCCATTTTGAGGGAAACATACAAGAGTTACACTAAGTTTGGAAAATGGAGCGGCGTATAGATGGGTATTATAGACAGCGATAGATACCATATTAATAGATATCAGAAAAGCACGACAGGCTTGGTTGTTGTTAAATTGGGTATCTCTGATTCATTACCTTCTCCTTTTTAGAAAAAAACCACGACTCTCAAGGGTCTCAAGGTTTCTTGTTATACAAGCTAGGGTGACCATGTTTCTTCCCATGGCTCCTAATTTGAGAGTCAAGAATAGGACGGATGAAGATCCAGACGATTGTTGCCAGAAAAGCGCCAAGAATATCAAGGAAGCTGTTCTTGGGAGTACCGCCAAAGGCTGACCACTTCATGAGCGAACCGAGGAAGTTGACGGTAATGTTGTGTTGTCCAGCTTCGAGACCCTTGATAGCCTGCGCAGCAACTTCATCGGGTGTTTGCTTGGGATCGTCCTTCTCAATGATCTTTGTGATCTCGGGTTTGCGCTCGTTTTCACGGATGTTGCCTGGAGAAAGGATTGTGCCAGGCAAGAAGAGGTGAACTTGGACGTTCTGGGGATATAGAAGAACTTCCTGCTGGATACATTCAGCTAGGCCGCGCATGGCATACTTGGAGGGTGTGTAGGGCGTGTATCCAGGAGGAGAGTAGCAGGCGCAGACGCTTCCAGTCATGATAAGGTGCTTGGCGTCTTTCTCAACAGGCTTATCAACGGCGAGCCACTCGCGCATGATAGCATGTGCCATCTCAGCTGTGCCCCAAAAGTTGACGTCCATATGGTGTCGCATTGATTCCATTTCCATGTCGACAAACAATTCGGGGAAGGACAATCCAGCTAGAGTCCAGACGACATCTGGAGCTTGACCATTGTTCCAAGCGATGACCTCGGCGAGCAGCGGCTTTGCGTATGATTCGACAGAGACGTCGGCGGCGATGTAGTGAAAGCGTTGGGTTTCAGGGTTCTTGGCCGAAGCCTATATAAATGCAATCAGTATAAGTCCACTAGGATGAAGCAAAGGTGACGGACCTTGACGGTGGAGAGGGCAGCTTCGAGCTTGCTAGCGCTGCGAGAGACGAGAACGATATTTGCACCCTTGGCAGAGAGTTGAGTGGCCACACTTAGGCCCGCGCCTTCTGATGCGCCCGTGATGAGAACTGTCTAGAGGGGGGTATTAGTTATGCTGCGGTGAGTGGAAGGGATCATGAGATGTCTCATGAGAAGACGAGAGCATACCTTGCCCTCAACAGGGAATTTGTTGCCGCCAAAGAAACCCATGATGAGATAGGCACCAACAAGAGTAGTAACAGAAGTGGCAATGTAAGTAACGAGTGTGGTAGAGGAGAGATCCATTGCTGGAGAGCAGATATGCCGGTTGCGCGAGGGGCAGAGCTGGGAGTTTTAAAGATACAACCCCCACAAGCACAATCTACTAATTAACGTCGTGGCAGTAAGGAGACAGTGCAAATCCCAATGGATATTCTCCTGGAGCGCCACACCACTTCATTACCCGCTTACATTGTCGAAGAAACCGGGCGGCAGTGTCGGCCAAAGCAGGTACCTATTTAATTACCTAATGATTGTGCTATGCCCCTGACTTATCGACCTGTCCGGTGCAAGTGCTGACGTACTGAATGAATTAGGTCGGACTCGTAACTTTGCGATTGGATTATCCAGGTTGCTTGTTCGGGTGGTATGATGAAGTATGTAAGACGGATGAATGGACAAGATGCGTACAGGGAATAATATCACACGCAGATATTTAGGCTTTGACACTGAAACTTCCAAGTGCGGGAGTAATTTGTAATTCATAGTTGTTGTTGTTTTACACGGAATTTGAATCGTAACTTCCATGATAGCATCAGGTAGAGCTTTAACACAGTTTCAGGTATGATTCTCACTGTATGACCACAAATGTGGCTAGAGCTTGATGAGGCTGAACCACGCTCTCACCTGCTTGAACTTATAAGATATTCATGTTCAAGGACTCATTTAACCTCTCTCACAAATAATAATATCCGACACTATTTCAATCCCGTACACACCTACGTAACCCTCAAACATGACAAGAGGGCTATGACGAGAGTCCACATTGCCTGCCAGCACAATGTCCAACAAGGATGAAGACGCCAAGCTTACAGTACCAAAATTCACGTCTTTCAAGCCAAAATCTGAGAGCTCAGAATTGAAAGTCCCCAAGTTTTCATCTTTCAGATCCAAAGACGAAGGTCAAAATCTATCTATAAGTCCTAGTGGTAAGGATTTACAGTGGGAGCGAGACCATGACCACGACCGAGATTCAAGGAGAAAAAGAAGCCATCACCACTCTGATTCTCATCGCGACCATCACCATTCAAAAAAACATCGCACAGACTCTCGACACCGACATCGGGAAAAGTCACGAATCTCCAGTCATCAAGAAGTACTAGAGCACCGACCAGCTGCTAAACCTACGCGCGATATCACTCATGCATCACATCTTTACATTGTTGACACCAAAGGCGACCCTCTGATCATTCGATATGGAAACCTTGATCGCTCGCAAATCCCCGCCTATTACCGCGATGGATATGGCAAGGTTCTTGGTACCCAAGGCCGTCTTGTAATACATCGCGATGGGCCAAAAGATCAGTTTAGTCTTCGTATGCCTGGTGAAGGGGTATCTGCCTCTAAAGACAAGGACGGTCTGCGTTCAAAATCATGGCGCATAAGGCCCACTCCTCTTCGAATTCGGACACAGGAGAATGATGATTCCGAGGAAGCCGATTGTGACTTTCTAGCACTAAGCACATCCAAAAGGCCCAAGCATGACCATCATGGTTCTGACTCCTCAGACGATGAAGAACAACCTACATATCGCTCAATAGAGGGTAAAGCCAAGCCGCGCCAATACGATGACAGTGACTTGGAGTCTGAATCCGATGCCCCCGTCGAGCATATTGACCTAGACCAGAACAATCCGTTGAAGTGGAAGTCAATCCAGCTCTCGAGGCGCGTAAAGGATCAACCAGATGACATTGATGCATGGCTTGAGCTGGCGAATCATCAGGACGCCCTCTTACGAGCTGGCGAGGATATCGATCACAAGGTACTAGAGGCTGAGGTACACAGTTTCGCCGAAATCAAACTTCATATGCTCGAATCCGCCCTGTCTAATGTTTCGACTTCCCAAGATCGAATCAGGGTGTTGGTCCCTCTGATGCGCGAAGGTATGAAAGTGTGGAATAGCAAGACAGCAACCAAAAGATGGGATGACCTACGTGAGGACGAGGAAAAGAGTTTTACGTTATGGAAGACGCATCTGGATTTTGCCATGTCTAATATCTCCGCCTTCCACTTTGATGCTGTTAAGCAAATGCACCTCGATAAGTTGCACCAAATCGTATCTCTACCCCAGTCAAAGTCTGACCTTGAAGGTTTCAGGGAGGCTATCTATATCTTTCTCAGGCTTACCAGATTTATTCATGACTCGGGGTATAAAGAACTCGCCATTGCAGCATGGCAATCTTTCTTGGAGCTCAATTTCTTCCGGCCAATACAGCTGGCTGACCGAAGTGTAGCCCTGGAAGCTCTTCGCGATTTCTGGGAAAGCGAAGTGCCTAGAATAGGAGAAGCGGATGCTCAGGGCTGGGCAAAATTTGTGGAGGATGGCGAGATGGGCGATGCCCCCGAGCCTCTCAGAGAAGACCAAGACTCAGGATACCAGTCTAGAGACCATTACAAACAATGGGCAAGTCTAGAAAGCTCACAGGCTGATAAAGCTCGAACGCCAGCAAGAACCATGGATGAAGGGACAGAAGACGACCCATTCAGAGTGGTGATGTTTTCTGATGTTGAGTCGTTTCTCTTCGTCATCCCGAAGGCTGTTCTGCCAGATGTACAGGAGCAAGTATTAGATGCATTTCTGATATTTCAGGGGTTCCCACCTGCATTTTGGTCTGAGGATTGGACAGAAGAGGCATACCATGACCAGTTTTTGAATCGATCTACCTCCGATTTAGAAATCAGCGCCCCTACACCTTCCTCAGGAAGTGAGGATCCAACTGAGATCCAACGAAAGCCGCCTGCTTTTCATCAAAGGCCCATCTGCGTCTCCAAATCTCCAGAAGTGTTGTTCTCTCAGGCAAACTGGTTCTCCTACTTACCGTCGAAAAATAAGAACAATGATATAGAACTAAGATTTCTGGTTCACGCAACGAAGCAATTAGTTCATACTGCTAACGTGAGGGGTTTGTCTACATATTATCTAGCTTTGCATGCGGTGCAAGATAGCTCCAGCGTTAAAAAGGCAGCGAAGGCGTTGCTGAAACGATACCCAACTCATCTTGGTCTGTACGAGGCATATGCACTGGCCGAGTATGAAAACAAGAACCAGGAGGTCGCTTCCAAGGTCATGTCATCAGCTACTGAGCTGGCATCGGTAAGTATTCCTGAGCCTTGGTAAAATTTTCCCATCGGACAACTAACTGGTCTTTGCCAGAAGTCACAGACATCAGATTCGTTTTCTCTCTGGAGGACATGGGTTTGGATGGAGCTTGAAGCAGAGGATAAAAGGTTGGCAATAAGAAGACTCTGCTCTTCTGTCGATGAGGCTTTGCGAGGCGCTGTTGGAACGCCTGACATATCCTCTACACACATTCTCAAAGCTCATCAGATCTATTCATCCACAATGGACGACTTCGTGTCCGGGGGTAGCCTTAACCAAGCAGTGACTCCCGCTGAATGCTTGATTCTCCTGTCTTATCTCACGGCTGATGTATCCACGGAACCGATGTCGGCCTCTCAGGGAAGCATTTCGGCAGCTATAGAGACAGTACACAGAGCGTCCCAAGAGCTCAAATCTCGAAGTTACGAATCATCGCGCGCACACGAGCGAATTCTGCAGTTTGCTTCAAAACTGTTATATTTGCACGCAACTCGAGGGTGAGTTTGAGGTTATGTCTAATGGCTAACAGACACCTGCTAACAAGGTCAAGGCCTTTCCGTCGTGCATATCTACTCGAACAACTCAAGCAGTTTTTGGTATACTTTCCTAGGAATACTATGTTCCTGTCGCTGTTCGAATGGGCTGATACAAGTCTACGCGTAATTGACGAAACGAGGACTGCCCTATACGAAACAGTCCTGACACCGGCCCAGGATTGCTTGAGTAGCCGAATGTTTGCCATTCATCACGAGATGGAACGAGGGAACGTGAATACAACGAAAGCAGCATTTGAGCACGCCGTCTCAAGCGACGCTTGCAAGTTTAATACGTCTCTTTGGATAAGCTTTATCAAGTTTTGCAGCTCGCAGAGAGAGCTGCGTCCAAAAGCCAAGGACGTTTTGTTCAGGGCACTGAGACATTGCCCGTGGTCCAAGGATGTCATGATGGAGGCTTTTGTCACTCTGAATCGAGATATGGATTCCTCTGAGCTCAAAGGAATATTTGAGACGATGACATCGAAGGGGTTGAGGGTTCACGTTGACCTGGAGGAGTTTCTGGACAAGAGAAGGAGTGAGAAGAAGGTAGAGAAGAGTCGACGTTGAGCCAGTTTATGCTGATTTACATGGCCAATTAAGGTTGTCTTCAGCTGAGTGCTAAAAATAGCACATCTTGTCCCTTAATCGTCGTCACTACCTGTACCTAGTCTACGTACCAGGTTATTGGTAGATAAGGCCATTCATTGCCCCAAATTACGGCAGTTTCCAAGGAAACATTGAGCTCTCAAGCAAGTCTTCCTGACGCCAAGACACGTTCGTTTTCTTGAAACCGCGTCATGTGCCCCCATGTCCAGCTGTGTTGTCAGTGGAGCACTGCACAGGGGGTCTTCAGGGTCCTTTCAGCGGGTCAGGCACTGAAGCTGTCGTGAGCTGCGCTTGGACGCGGGATGCAAGATGGAATTAAGATGAGATGAGATGGGAGGGAAGAAGTAAACAGGAACTACAGGGGCTATTGATTGAATACAAGAGACTGTTGACCGCCAAATTCTACATTTATAGGGACATTACCGAAGCCAAATCAAGATCCTCCACTGTGCTACCGGCTGTAGAAATGGAGGTCCAGAACGTGCAGGGGCGGGTAGTTGCAGACGCCAGCAGCAATAGCGGTTCGAGTCAACGACAGCGAATAACCTCACGAATCCAACATCATTTGGTGGCCCTCTCTTTTCTCCGCTCTCTTCGTTCTCTCACCTCTTCAAAGGCTGGAAGGCATCAAAACTCACACCAAAATCGCCCCCAAAACCACAGAAATATGGCCCAGGAGCTCAAAGCTGGCGGCGGTGCTAGCGAAGTCGCCCGCTCTCTCTCCAACGTCGACCCGGTTGTCAGCACTCAACTTGTCAAATTATTCGAGTCTTTGGCAGATCGACCAGACAAGACCTGGAGCAAGGAGAGACTATCTTCTTTTATCAAGGATATTCAAAATGACGGGCCATCACCCTCTGTCGATGAACTCCTAGCCCGTGACTCTCTCGACCTCGATGCCTTCATGGCCTGGATGACGTCGTCTCATGGAGCTGCTACAACCCCGCCCAAACCCCAGGATCTCTCATACCCGCTCTCTTCTTACTTTATCAGCTCCAGCCATAACACTTACCTCACGGGAAACCAACTCTCGAGTGATAGCTCGACCAGGCCTTACACCGAGACTCTGCTGCGCGGTGGCCGTTGTATCGAGATCGATGTCTGGGACGGCGACGACTCCGATGCAGAGGGCACGAGCAGTCCTTCCAGCAGTGATGAGGAAAGAGGTGTTAAGAAAGTCGTCAAGAAGACAAAGAAGAGAGGTACTTTTGGAAAGCTCAAGGAGAAGTTTGCAAAGACAAGTCTTCGTGAGAAGAATGAGTCTACCTCCGCTTCCAGTGAACAGCCCGGCCCCGACGCCGACCCCAAGTCAACAGAGCCCGAGGCCGCTATAGTCGAGCCCCGAGTCCTCCACGGATACACCCTCACCAAGGAGATTTCCTTCCGCGCTGTCTGTGAGGCCATCCGCGAGAGTGCATTCGTCGTGAGCGACCTCCCCGTCATCGTCTCTCTTGAAGTTCACTGCAATCCAGACCAGCAGCTCGCTATGGTGCGCATTATGAAAGAAGTCTGGGAGGGACTTCTTGTACCTGAGCCCGAGAACGAGCCCGAGGCTCTGCCAAGCCCTGAGGAGTTGCGCCGTAAGCTCGTGGTCAAGGTCAAGTATGCGCCTCCAGGTACAGATGCTAGGCAGGAGGATAGCGAGGAGGACGACCGCGCACCACCCCCAGGCACAGAGTCGGGCGATGCTCCAAAGAAGAAGCCCGCAAAGGTCATTCAAGAGCTGAGCCGTATGGGATTCCATGCACGCGGTGTATCTTTCAAGAGCTTGTCACAGCCCGAGGCCGGTATGCCAACTCACATCTTCTCCCTGTCAGAGAAGAAGGTCATCGATGTCCATGAGCAGCAAGCATCTGACTTGTTCAACCACAATCGACACTTTCTCATGAGAACGTATCCGTGGGGACTGAGAATAGGATCCTCGAACCTGGACCCTTCCGTCTTCTGGAGAAAGGGTATCCAGGTTGTAGCGCTTAACTGGCAGAGGTGGGATGAAGGTATGATGCTCAACGAGGGCATGTTTGCTGGCACAGGAGGCTACATTCTTAAACCTCAAGGTATGTTACTCATCTCAGTTCATGTCATGTCCTATGCCTTATATCTAACTTATTCTAGGCTACCTACCCAATCGCAATGACGAAGAAACTCAGAACATCATCCTCCGCAAAACCCTCCATCTCGCAATCACAGTCCTTGCTGCCCAAAATATTCCCCTTCCGCCTGGTGATACCTCCGCCCGCGGCTTCGAGCCCTACGTCAAGGTTGAGCTCCACGTCGAAGGTCCTGACGAGTTCCATGGCGGTCCCATTCCCAACAACGGCCATGAGCGAGAGGGTGAATACAAGGCTCGCACACAAACACACCGTGGCAACGTTGTAGACTTTGCCAGTGATCGTCTCGAGTTTCCTCCAGTTCCACATATTGTAGATGAGCTTTCTTGGGTGCGGTTCACTGTACGCGATGATGAGATTGGAAGGGATGATTTGGCAGCCTGGGCTTGCATGCGGGTTGACCGGCTGGGTTCAGGCTATCGATTTGTGCATCTTATGGATTGCGAGGGGCGTGTTACGGACGGAGCGATTTTCATCAAGGTTGAGAAGACAATGGTTTAGTTGGAGTAATTGGGGAATTGAATGTAATAATTCAGGGTCGTTTTGCTGGTTTTTTATGGCATATGCGGACATTTGGGGTGGATTGCATCGAGCGTGAGATATGTTTTTGAACTTGATCAACAGCTGCATATGAACGAAATGTCATATGACAGTGGTGAAATTTACAAAGTCATGGGATGCTGCCCTATTCCTCCTCAATGGTGACAATGCGAGTGTGACAACCCTCAAGAAGTACTGATGAATTACAACGCTTCTCTTTACAGGGACACTTTGGACCAGCATCGGTGAGAACAAATGGAATTTCCATTTCAAGAGCAACGAAAATCTCGTCTCACTCAACATTGGCTAAATCCTATACTACATAAAAACCACATCTAGTAGTTGTTGTCGTTGTCGTTGCGGTCCTTGTTGCTGTGGAGCTTGTCCTCAACCTTGTCCTTGACCTTGCTCAGGAAACCACCTGACTTCTCGTTGTCATTATCGTTGTCTCGGCCTGAGCCGTATGTGTTGCTGGATCCGTAAGAATCGTTGTCATTGCGGCTAGAGCCGTAAGAGTCATTGTCGTTACGGCTGGAGCCGTATGTGTTTCCAGTGCTACCAAGGTTGTCGTTGTCTCTGTTGCTAGAGCCGTAGGTGTCGGTATCTCTGTTGCTGGATCCGTAAGTGTCGTTGTCTCTGTTGCTGGATCCATAAGAGTCGTTGTTACTAGAGCCGTAGCTGTCATCATTGTCACGGCGAGATGAGCCCTGGTGTAGCTGTTAGCTATGGGTGGCATGGAGAGTATGAGTCTTGACTTACGTAGCTATCGCTGCCACCGCTCAGACCAGAAGTACCGGTTGAGCCGAATGCGCTGTCGTTCTTGTTGGAAGAACCCTTGTAAACGGTCAGCTTGAGTGCTATAAGTGTCAAAGTTACTGGCTTCATACATAGCTATCGCTTCCACCGAGACCAGTGTCGTTGCTGGAACCGAAGGTGTCATTGTCCTTGCGGCTGGAGCCGTAAGAGTCGTTGTTACTGGAGCCGTAGCTGTTATCGTTGTCGCGAGACGAACCCTGAAGACCATCAGTATTTGGAAGTGCAGTCAATGGTAAGGTACACACATAGCTGTTATCGTTGCCACCGAAAGAGCTCTCGTTGTTGTCCCGGCGAGACGAGCCATAAGAGTTGTCATCGTTACGACCGCTGGAGCCCTGATGTACATGTAAGCTTCACATTCACATAGGCTGATAAGAAAGGAACATACGAAGTTGCTGTCGTCACGGTTGTCAGAACCCTATCATGGTTGTTAGACATGATCTGCGTGAGTATAATGGGGATAGCATACGTAGCTGTCGTTGTCGCGACGGCTGGAGCCCTGAGAGAGTATTAGCTTCACAAGCTACAGATAGAAGACAAAGTCACATACGTAGCTGTTGTCTCCGTAGTTGTCAGACATATTGAATATTGGGAGTTGTGTTTATGGAAAGAGTTAAGTCGGTTGATAGATGATGGAGAAGTATGGATGAGAGAGACTTAGAAAAGAGAGGGCATAGCTTCAGCTTAATACCCGAGAGAAGCTTCCCTTTCTGACCCCTCCAGCTCCAGGACCAGTTGATCATGTGGATCAATATCCCCTCCTTCATCACCGGGAGGAATGACGTGCCGCTGTTCAACTGCGGCATAGACCCTGTCCTGTATTGTCTCGCTTGTCTCGCTTGTCTCGACTTGGGGAGCTGAAGCTGTACGGGAAGTATCAGTACGTACTCTGCCAGGAGACAGTGTGACCGAGTCCCACAAGGAACGCGCGTTGACTGAGCTATTGTACATGGCATATCTTCATCTGTGGTACTGTATACCCTGTATGATCAGCTAAGTTTAGCCTGGGAATTTGAATCCGATGATCTAATTCCTCACGTCCTTGTATCATGTATGCCAGGTACTCAAGATAAGCTCTTTGTCACGGCCCCTGCCAAGGTTATTCGAGGTAGATTCCTCGACCTATACTTGGGTTCCATGATATTTGTTCGTCTACCCCTCCATGCTCCAGTGTCGAACCCCTCTATCACTTCTTTCGGTAAAAACCTGTTGCTTGTGCATTATTTAGTAACCAGGTGTTACATTCCCACGAATCAGCCTCTTCTGCAAGCAATTGGCTCGATCACGACGTCGCGACTTGTCTTGGGTTGGTGTCGTCATTTTGCTTGTTGGTGATGACGATAGCTACGGTAGCTCCAGGGTACGTACTGAAGCTCAAGTCCATCCATTGATCTGCCTGAAATACGCATTAGTCTTTGATCTACCAGCACAGCGCTAAACCCAATAAGTAGTCGAGGGGCCCAGCTCGACAGGGTCCAAATCAGGTCCCAGAACCTGGACGAGCTGATATGGAGCCCCACGGGCTGTGGCGATGCAGGACGAGCTATCGGCATCGAGAACCAAGTTGCGGTCTATCATTTCGTGACAATGGAAGAGTCCAGATTGTCTAAGCGTAGATCATCCAGCCACTTGAGTGCCAAAGCCGATGAGCACCGGGCGTGAGCATCACCGCCGTGACCTTCGTCAGACAAAACAAGCCCGAGTTGGAATTGAAATTGGCAGAGTCTGGTTGTAGGAGTGACATGCCCCTATGCCAAGCCGGGGTCTAAGTCAAGATCGTGCTCAAAATCGGGTCTGGCAACCTTGTCTTAATTCCCCGCTCAAGTTCCAGAACAGCTAATAACTTAGCTATCATGGTCCTCAGCAACCCCGCTTCAATTGAGGACCCTTGCCTTGGCATCCCATGCTTTCCACTGCTGGCTCCGTCTCATGGCTTGTTTTCTTGATCGTGAAGAGTGAGTTCCCAGATTTCAATGTATATTAAGGTCGTATTATATTATCATAGCCGGGTGTAATGTAAACTCTCAGTTTCCTGTCTTCATCCCGGTTCAGAGGTGTCTGGCACGGTGACAGCCCACCGTTGTTCCTCGGACCACCACACCAAGCATATCCAAGCTAAGCCAACACTCCTGGGCAGCCAGTTCGTGCCCTGTCCGGTACTCTGTCTCTGCACGTGTGGTGATTGCCCATTCTCAGCAGACTATCGTTGCCCGGCATGCCCGGCTTCTACATGGCAGACATGGCAGACACCCAATTCCTGGTCCATCTCGATCTCCTCCAAGCACGTAGACCCCATTGAGGCTAGAGACCTAGGCGCGAATGGCACACTCGCATGAAAGCTCATGGCAGCATACGTCCGTATGTCCGTGAAGTTGTCGCGGGGTTGCCCACGACACCGATTTGACCAATCTGAGAAACACGAAACTCTTTGAGGTGTCTCACAACGTCATCATTCCAAGACGTAATTGCAGTTGCGAAATAACTGCCGTTTGGGTTACTTCGAGTTCTGGGTGCGACGTGGAACACCTTGTCTAGAGCGCTGTACCAGAAAATCGCTTGCTGACACAGTCTTGTTAAGGCTTTCCTCTGACATCAAGCCGAGAGATGCCATCTCATAGCTGACTAGATCTATCAGGCCCGGGGAGCGCACCACTCATCATGGCAGGCTCCGTGCTTGCACCAAGAATGAGTTTGCGGCCTCCCCGAGTCCCCCACCAAGCTACCCCAATGGCTGCTCGCTCCACATCTAGCTCTCCACTAACTAGAAGCTGTAGGAACCGTTGCTTGACAGGTTCTCGTAATGCGGGGTCTTCTATCTCGTTCATGGCTTGAGCGGTAATTGTAAACCATTCTTCTAACAATGGAAGTGGTAGATATGGAAGCGAATCAACTAGAGCCAAAGCAAGGGAACTCTGCTGAGAATAACGCTCTTCCTGTGATTCCTCCATGGCGGCCTGAGCAACAATGTTTAACGTAGATGGAAGCAAGTTCGTTGGTGCTATTGAAACAGCAGACCGCAGCATCTCCAATAGAGTCTCAGAAAGATGAGGCTCCAACTCTGCAATGGGGAACGGAGGTGATACAATCTGCATCACCGTCTTGAAAGCCACTCGGAATTGGCGAGATGATATATACTGTGGGAATGAATTAAACAGGAGGTCAATGTAGAATGGTGTGAGTTGGATAGTCAGAGGACTGTGTTGAGGACAAGAGATGGTCGAGAGAATAGCGCTATGTGCAGACTCGAAGATCTCAACCATATTTTGTGTTGCAGGACCTTCATGAGAAATGTATGCGATTGCCGGTTTGATTATGAGAACATCGCATGCGTCAGTGGGTAGAGCAAGTGGCAAGTGCTCAGAAACGTTAAGATAAAACAAGTCCAGTGATCTTTGCAGATATGTAGTGGCTGTCGATGCATCTTCAGAGGGCCTAAACTCTTGAAGGAACAGGCGGCAGGCATCGGAGCTTCGAGAGATAGAATCGATCGATGTCAGGTATGTAAAGTTATAAACTTGGAACGCGCTGTTGCCGTTCCTTGAAGAAATGAAGAAGATGTTGCGTAGTATGCCTAGAGACTTCGTCGCAATAATAGGCGCAGCCACATTGTTGAGCATGCGTGGGTCAAGAAGACTTCGAGAGACAATTGCTTGGAGGATGACAACCGTTCCAAACATGACCTTCCTGAGCAAGTTCCAGAGGACTGGCCAAGTACTTGTAAGAGTCTCTTGGGTGAGAGTGTCGGCCTCCAGTGCAGGATCTATATCGCTTAAACGATTTAGCCGCCATGTGTCCAATACTCTGCTGCTGAATGCAACAAGAGCGTCCTGCGCGGCAATGACAGCGCTCGTATCGGTGGCCTTCTGGACAGCAAACCCAGCGAGCTTAGCCAGGGGGCCTAGATTTGCGAGAGTAGGCCGCCTGTCCAGGTCCTGGATGTGTCGAAATGATGGTGTATTTGGTGACCAAGCAAGGAGGCGGTTTGGCGATTCGACGATCTCGGAGCTGACTGAAGCCAGAAATTGACCGTGGGCGAGGCCCTCTTCAGCAGTCACCGTCCATACAATTAGAGGCAACAGCGCATTACAGTTGATAAGACTTTTGTGAAAGTCTGATAGTAAGGGGAAGGCGAAGTTTAGAGCCATGACAATTGATGCGCCTGCGACCGGCCCATCCTGTTCGCGACTATCGAGCGCCAGGTTTGCTGCCATCACCACGGCTTCTTCAAGAGTGTTTCTCAGCCCGCGTGACAAAGACTGACGATTGCTGGACTCCATGCCCATCAGAACACCAGTGAGAACCAGAAGGTGTTGCCATCGTCTCGATCGATCGTCCGCTCCTTTGACGACGGCGCGCGTCCATTCTTCACATCCCAGTCCACCACCTTCATGTGGTTCTTTCCGATCGCGTGCGGCAACCTCGTAGTTATGGATATGCGAAGCAGCAGTGTTGTATATGCTTATAACTCGAACAGAAGTACGAACACCGCCCGGTTGGAACCATACCGCGGGAGCCGTCAACAATTGCGACGTGAGAAGGCCGAGATTTAGAGGGTTCGTGAGCTCAGTGAGGAGGTGTGTCGTCGATCCGATGATCTGGTCGGTTTTTGCGGCATCGTGGACGTCTTGGTAATGCTGCAGGACCGTTCTGAGGAGTCTATCGGCAGACATGTCGACGCATTCGCTTCGTCGAGTAAATGGGAGTCGTTGTCGATGGAGGGTTGATAGATTTAAGTTGAAGATCCGAGGTCGCGGTTGCGCATGCCGATTTGACGGGCCTTCTGCCGAGGCCTGAGCATGACGTTCCGGGGGGAAGCTCAGCTCCACCAAAACATCCCTGTACCCCTAGACTGATCCCCTGTCGTTGCCAATTCGACCAGCAGATAATCATAGGTAATCATACATAAACAATCTCGACAGCATCGCAATACACGTCAAGGCAGTCATTGCGGCCTACAATGGCACGGTATGCTCAGGCCAAGCTCCGTATATATACGAAAAGACGAAACAAAAAAGCTAATCATAACATCGACAGATGGTGCTGCCAAATACACCTCCAGAAGGCTACAAAACGCCGCGTTTCCCGTCCTTAAACGTCCAAACCCTGTATGACAACACCGACGACAAGCATTTTACACTCTACTTCATATTGGATGTTTGGCGATTCACGCTACTATGGACGCTCATAATATACGCCTGCTTCCACATGGGCGCAGTGCTAGTCGCCATATTTACCCATGGCTGGAAGAAGTCCTCTTGGAGGTACTTGTGGGTGATACCCGTCATCTACCTCGTTATGGCCGGACTTGAGGCTGTCATGGCCGGGAGTATCGTTGGTTTATTGTCAGTATATCCGTTCCGCGACACCATTCGATGCGTGCTAACATCGCTTTAGGCTGGGCGCTGTCTACTCTGCAGGATACTACGAGATGAATACTTGGATTCCCTGCACATGGGGATTCATCAACGTGCTGGTACTCATCATTTCCTCCTTCTCAATCCAGGGTGGACTTTAGAAAGGGAGACCCGTCATGTTATGCCTCTGAAGTAGAGGAAGTAGAGGATCAGGATCATATGCAGGGGAAACATACGACGCCAGTTGAAAGGACATGATCCGCGTCCCTAGTCTTACGAGGAATAGGTCTCGAACAGAGGGCGCCAGTCAAGGTGCCTCGCTCTGCGCTACATGATTGCATCAAACTTGGCTTGAAATCGCCAAAAGATTCGACTAGAACATCAATACTCGAATACATAGCCACGGACGGCTGTTGGATATACATCGTTACGTTACAAAGACAAGCTATTGCACAATGCTTGTGGAATCGGCGCTTGACATTATTTATGAATATACCCTTGTTGTTTCTCCAAAGACTTCTGCTCTCCATGGTATACACTGGTTCAACCCCATACACTTCTAGACGAATGTGATCTTGTAACTGCACCCTGAACTATTTGGTCAATAGAAACTTGTACTTGACGCTCATGTGACGTTCATGTCTTTGACGTCTGGCTTCAGGGGGTCACATTGTTCCAGACAAAGTGACGGTGGAAGTACTTTGTTTTCCCACATACTTAGCTCTGCTGTGCTTAAGTTCGGTATGAAAGAGTATTTTCAACATAAAAACCGTGGATTAGGTTATGAAGAATCTAGCCAAGGTTTGTAAGTAGCAGAAAATGATCTGATGTTCTTTCATTTCTAGATCCACGTCTCACTCCGTATACATGTGCCTCTAAATGCTCGGTACTCGGGACCTTTTAACCACCCTGGAGCCGATGCTCTCAGGTGGATACGCACCCCCCAAGTCATTAACTAAGGCCAACAATCTTGATATTGTTCACTGCCTCACAATCCAAAACTGCAGACGCCGCCCAAGGGGAAGAGGGCCAACACGACTTTTGAGAAACATATTGTGATTTATACATCTGATTCCCCGAGTATCTTTCGAATTTCCTCTCCCTTTTCTCTTACGCTGGTCTTCTCGAAAACTGTACGTTCATCTTATCGCTCTGCTACTCATCTTTCAAGACCTTCAAACCACCCCCTAAGACCCTATGAGATCTTATAGATTATTCTCTGACTTTTCATCAAAGAAGGCCATGTCTGAAACTTCGCAAACCGCCAACGGTGGCCCTGTCAACTTCAACCCGACTCCCGCTCACCATCAGGCATCGCCTTCTCATCATGACTCCTTTTCGGGCAACTCGCGCTCGCTGGACGAACTGATGATCCTTAAACCTTATTTCCCAGGCCAACCTAAATCGCTTTCTGGTATTGCTATGCGGGCGTTTTGTCTGGGAATTGCCCTGGCTTCAAGTGCCATCGCTATGGGGGCCATCCTATTCCTGACATCCAGCCCTGCTTGGCGTGTGCCCTTTTTCCTGTTTGCCCTCTCGGCTTTTCACTTCCTCGAGTTCTGGACTACAGCTGAGAAGAACACACTCGTGGCTAGCATCGGTAGTTTCCTCCTGACTGCAAATTGGCCAGGATATGCCATCGCCCATTCTGCTGCGTTTGCCGAATGCGCCCTTGTCAACCTTGTCTTTCCTGAGCGTCACTGGGCACCCTTCGGCACTGGACCTCTACTCCTTATTGCTGGTCTTCTCATGGTCACGGTCGGTCAATGTGTTCGCTCGGTGGCTATGCTGCAAGCCGGAGCCAGCTTCAACCACCATGTCCAGACCAGGAAGAAGGACTCACACGAGCTTGTTACCACGGGTATCTACTCTATCTTCCGTCACCCCAGCTATTTTGGATTCTTCTATTGGGGACTTGGAACACAATTGGTAATGGGCAACATCCTGTGCTTCTTTGCCTACGCGGGCGTACTTTGGATGTTCTTTAGCAAGAGGATCAAGCATGAGGAGTCCAAACTGATTGAGTTTTTCCAAGATGATTATGTGCAATACAAGCAGAGGGTGGGGACAAAGATCCCTCTGATTGGGTAGTTGCTACGAGTTTAATCATGTAAATAACTCCTAGCAAAGGCCCCTCGTATCCAATATCAGCATATATGGAGACAGATAAGTAGATTATCTATGACCCTATCAATCTAATGTCAAGCGAGAACAGTATGTTTGCTAGCTGAAGAACTCTAAGAAGTATCCAAACTCTTTGTCAATATGGAATATAGAACCTAGCTCGAGACTGCTGGCATCTGCTTGCTAACACTTCCATACTTGGCTTGCCAAGCATAAAAGTACATTAACGCTGCAAATGGTTGTCCAAATATTGTGAACGATACCCAGAAGATAGTGTTTCCAACTATTTTACCAGTGTGACCAAGCTTCCTGCTCTCAAGGGGTTTGGTGAGAGCAATGAGCGGAAGCTGAAGAAACATGCCCAAGAAAGCGACGCCTATGAGGGTCAGTAAACGCAGCACCATGATTGAAGAAAACAAACTTACCAATAATGTTATGTGTAGGAACGCCAACAAGGATCTCGTGAAGGATAGCTGATACTAGGAAGACAACGAAGCTGGCCACCCGAGGACTCCAACCACGCCCAATCATGGGCATGTACAGGTGTCGCTTGAAGTAGGTGTAAACAGGTTTGTTCCAAGTACGCCAGTAAGCTCCCAAGCTTTCGCTGTTCCACCAATCATCGTAGAACGACCTATCACCAAATCTCAAGACCTCGGCCAGGGCATTAAGGAAAGATTGGAAGAGCGCGAAAAAGCCAGCGAGCCAGATAACAAGGGAAATTGTCGAAAGTTTGAGTAACCGTTCTAGAATGGACATGAGGTCCAGAGATGCAATCTTGTCGAGCGAATTTCGGAGGACAGGTGCAGCGTACTGAGCACTCGCAACCCAAATGAACGCACTAAGACCAAAGATTTCTCCAACACGCTTGGCCACGAAGACCCATCTGATCTTGTCCGTACGAGGATACACAGGCTGGTAGACAAGAGTAGGCGCCCACCAAAAATAAACCAAGTTACTGAAGGTAATGTTCTGCGGGTATGGGCATTGCGTGTACAGCTCGGGTACGAGCTCGCGTTCTCCTTCCACAGGGTGCAAGTAGGCGTGCCTCAAATCACGATTGGTAAAGGCGTACGATGCGGTCTTGAGCCAGACAGCAATGGCATGCATCTCAGTCAGAGTACCGATGAGGGGATGGTGTATCTTGAAGTAGACAACCCATGTTGTAAGTACAAGAGCAAGAGTGATGTTGAGGAGATGGGCCCACGCGACAATAACCCAAGTCTTGTGGAACTTCTTGCGTTCATTTTCCGAAGGACCTCCAGGGGAACTATCGTTGACACGCTTGAGCGATCCTCGCGCCTGCTGGGCAGCAGCCAGCTCAATCAAGTAGGCGGCGAGAAGATGGCATGGGATGAGGAAGTAGAGGAGAAGACCCAGAGAGACGTCTCGACGACTGTAATCATGACACCTCACGCAGATGAGGACGCCATACTAGGAGGGTCATGTTAGTTGATTGCGGCGCAATTGATTACTTGGCAACAGTAAGACAGTACCTTTTGAATGTTTTCAATCATCAATCGCAAATTTCCGACCACTGCCAAGCATTAATAACCCAAGACATAACATCATGATGAGGGGGTTTGGGGGCATCCGTACCAAGCACAATCACCATGAGATTGCGAAACCCAATAAAGCTAGGTGCAGCATCGGAATCGTGACTCAAGCATGAGGGTCTTGTTTGTTTGTGAACCGCAGCGACGTGCCTGTATTTCTGCCCAGGCTTGTTTGGTGTTCCTGTCGTGGCCGTGGTGCTGGTGCGATTCTGCGGCTCGTTGCGGGTGACGTCGTGAGCGTTGCGCCGAAAGACAGAGGCTGAACCATTCGAGGTTTCTGTACTTGTCGCGGTAGCCGAGTTCATCTTGTACGAGCCTCGCCTAGACGGCAGACTAATCGCGGGACTGGTAAGGACACAGGAGAATAAATGAGCAAAAGAGAAGAGAGAAGAATTGAGTTGAGTTGCCGATGGACAACCTTGGCTAATTATCAAAGTCAAGTTTACAGGCACTTTAGGTATGGCCCCGGGGGGTGGCGGGCGATTGCGATTGCGATTGCGATTGCTACAAGGATGATACGATAGTAGCCGAGGGGCGCCACTGTCGCAGCGAGAGAGCCAGCAAGAGCTTCAAGATAGAGCACGACCAACAGTTGCAACGGAGAGGAATGTAGAGATAAAGGGTCAAAGCAGCAAGGGAGGGAGGGAGAGATGCTCTAATTTCGATCAAATACCCGAGCAAGCGATATTAGAGCAATTGATCGACTTTCTAGTTGCGCTGCATCTCTTTGTCATAATGACATCCATCTCCATCTCTCGTAACATGAGGCGTCGAGTTTGGCGGGGCTGTTTGAGCTCCTGTAGCAAAAGGCTAAAGTTATCATGAACGCTAAAACAGAGGGGACCCAGGGCTCCCGCTGGTTGAATGGACGAATAAGTCCCTGAACAGCCGCTGGCTTGTGGCGCTACAGGGAAGATATGCGGCTGCCCTGCGACTTTCCGTAGGGATCTTTGTCCTGACTACTAACGTACGGAGAAAAGCATGTGAAAGTGCGGTTGTATCGCATATGCTATGTGATGAGTAGCCCCGAGGAAACCCGTCAAGTCTCTAGGCTGCGCCCCAACAACTCTGTCTGTGAAGAATATTCACGCATGCATGCATAATCTCTAGAGCCACTTGTATCTCACCAGATTGGATCTTAACCGTTGAGAACCCGCGCAGTTGAGTTTGGAGAAGTCGCTGAGTCATCCATTCTCCAACTCCAGCATCAAAGTCACATGACCTGATCCAACCCATGGACAACCCAACGGCTAATCATCGCTTGCAATTGAAGCTTCGTAGCTTAGAACTTCACTTGAGAGCTCACGCGCCTGAGAGAACATCAACGTCTCTATCCTTTGCCAATTCAAATTCCAATTACAACAAACTTCAACCTTTTATATTAAAGATAAACCGCTGTT
Organism: Fusarium graminum; assembly: GCA_013266165.1. Classification (NCBI taxonomy): domain Eukaryota; kingdom Fungi; phylum Ascomycota; class Sordariomycetes; order Hypocreales; family Nectriaceae; genus Fusarium; species Fusarium graminum. The sequence goes on along the minus strand of JAAGWP010000077.1, from coordinate 104,028 downwards.
GCTATCAATCAGTGTATTCGGTTGCTTCCTCTGTACAATAACAACAACAATTATCATAATTGTATTGGTTTCTTGACAACCCTCCAAGATCCACTCCGACGACGCGCTTCTCACCAGACCTACTGTGTATGCTTGATCTTTCAAAGAAAAATATTCACGATGGCCTACGAGCCTCGTGGTGATCATGGAGGTGGTGGTCAAGATGCTTTCGTCAAGGTTAGAGGTCGACGTAAGTATATTTTCACTCGTGAACAGTTATCTCCTATTGTTTTGCATCTATGAGGCTGCCTAGTGGCAGCTAAGATGAGAGCTTGAGCATTCGGTTCATCTCTGTCGATTCTTCCTTTCCACCATTTACCAGGCGGCCCCTACTGTTGAGACGAATCAGTGAGAAATGTCCATGACTGGTGTTAGGACTAAACCTTCTACCTCACTCATTGTTGGGGCCGTCTCCCTTCATCATGAGAGACAATTCGAGATTTCCTTGCGTCTTGGTCAAAAACCTATCAAATGAGATTATCGTCCTCAAAACTAATCTTCAAACTCATAGGACCCGTGACTGACTACGGTGCCACTATTACACATTGGCAACATGATCGTATCCCAGGTTACAAAGGAGGGTATGCTGGCGAAGCTGAACGGCCTAGCGTCAGCTATATCGTTGATGTGAGTAACAATTTAAATACGTAATGACTGTATGAGACTGATTTGAAGACAGATGCTTCCCCCAGCAGCCCGAATCACAAAAGCAGCTGACAGCATTCCCATCAAACACCTTCATTCTTCACTGAATAAAATCAAGCATCCTATCAATGTCGTGAGATGGACACCAGAAGGTCGAAGATTATTAACGGCATCGACCAGCGGTGAATTCACCTTATGGAACGGTACTGGTTTCAATTTCGAAACTATAATGCAGGCGCATGATTCTGCAATCCGGTCCCTTGAATACTCTCACAGCGATGACTGGCTTATTTCTGCGGACCATGATGGAGTCATCAAATATTGGCAACCAAACTTCAACAACGTCCAGAGTATCAATGCCCACACCGATCCTATTCGAGATCTCGCATTTAGTCCAAGCGACTCCAAGTTTGTCACTGCCAGCGACGATTCAACTCTCAAGATCTTTGACTTTGCCTTGGGTCAAATGGAGTCCAAACTTGAGGGCCACGGATGGGATGCCAAAAGTGTGGATTGGCATCCCACCAAGGGATTGCTTGTTTCAGGCTCAAAAGATCATCTTGTCAAGCTTTGGGATCCCCGTACTAGTCGTTGTCTGACGACCCTACATGGCCACAAGAGTACTATCACGAAGGTGCTCTTTGAGAAGGTCCGTGGAGCTTGTCTGGCAACTTCTGCCAGAGATCAGACCGCTCGTGTTTTTGACCTTCGTATGATGCGTGACATCTGCCTTCTGAAAGGCCACGAGAAAGACATTTCTACCCTTACTTGGCATCCCATTCATCCTAATCTTCTTAGCACCGGAGGCATGGATGGTTCGTTATTCCACTACCTCCTCGATTCCCCAAACCCTCCTCCCGGCCAATCCTTCACTGTTGCTCCTTACGACAGCCCCGATCCAACATCAGTGGCCGCCCAGTCTATATGGCCGATGCACAAGGTTCCTTTTGCGCACGACTATGCCATCTGGTCTCTCGATTGGCATCCTCTTGGCCATATCCTGGCTTCAGGCTCCAACGACCGTATTACACGTTTTTGGAGCAGAGCCAGACCAGGCGATACCGATGTTTTCCAGGACCGTTATCATATTGGCGAGGCCGCTGCCGAGGCTCAAGGAACATGGGACCGTCGTGGCAACCGCCGCCAGCGACAGGAAGAGGAACAGCAAGAGATGGAAGATGAAATGGACGCCCTGGTCGATCAAGACGCTCCCAAAGCCGCCGTCCCCGGACTACCTGGCCTGCCTGGCATTCCGGGTCTTCCTCTCGGCGGAGGCCTACCTGGTCTCGGCTCAGGTGTTCCACCTCCCCCTATTCCTGGTGTCGGTGCTCCGGGCGCTCCCCCGCCACCTCTGCCATTTCCCCTACCCGGACTCAATGGTGGCGTACCTCCACTACCTCTACCGGGCCTGCCTGGTCTGGATCCCAACAATCCTCCGGATCCAGCTCAGCTGCTCGAACTCATGAAGAAGGCTGGTGTACCCCTGCCACCACCAGGCGCGTTACCCCCTGGTCTTCTACCACCTCCGGGCAGCATTCCCCCACCTCCTGGGAACTTCTCGATCCCAGTGCCGCCTCCTTTCATGCCCATGGACGCCGAAACGGCGGAAAGTCTCCGCCGAAGGGCTCCGCTCCCAAGCCAGGAGGAAAGTCTGCGCCACGAACAGCGACAAGGAAAATACACCCGAGCAAAATAGAGAGACCGTTCCAGTCACTGTGGACAAATCGATACCCTTTGGCGTTGATAGTGGCTTATAAAATATGCTGGCTGGCTGGTATTCGAAAGATGCTACTACATACTGTATACTTGGCGTGGTGTCAGATGCAGGTTTAGAAATAGTGTAATATTATTATCAATCAAAGAACTTTTGAATACTCATGATGCGTTTAAGTCCTAAGGCACGATACATGTGTTATATGGTGCTTATCTAATACTATGTTTTTGAACCGCTCTGTTGCATGGATGTGACGCTTTCGCAGTATCCAGTCGTATATGTTACACATTCCCTAATAGCCAGGTAATCATGAGACACACAGTGCTCGTGTCAGCACATATTTATGTAAAAGCCCGTACCTCCAGTCCTCGTTTGAAATATGCCAAATATTAAGTCTGGCCGTTTACTTCTTGGGAAAAGCCTTTTGCCTCTCCGAATAATCACGAATCACCAGCGCGCAAGTCTGGTCAGCACACAGACGACGTCTTCGTTGAATAGGTAGCTTAGCAGCAAACTCAAGGCCGCTGGCACGCTCAACAGCCTCAAGAGGAACCTCGAAATCGGTAATAGGCTTGGAGTTGGGAATGGGTGCGTTGGGGAGGACGAAAGCGCCCAGGGCGACATTTCCGCCAACACGGCCATCCTCGGCAAATATTACCTTGTAGAAGTGCGTGGGCACAGCGACAGAGGGTGGGCTGCCGATCATCTCATACTTGACGTACCACTTTCCATCGGCCTCTTTCTTGGGCAGATACAAAGGTCCTGTGACAATGCGAACGGAGGGGTACTTGACTGTCAGGCGACGGCAAAAGTCCTCGAAATGCGCCCAGTAATCACGGTTGAAGCCATCTCCGACCTGAGGGCACATGTTTGAAAGGTAAAAGGTATCGTCCATAGCCTTTTGAGACCACTTGCAATCGGCAGCAGGAACCTGGTGACCACGATCGAAGCCACTGCGGTAGTAGTCCTTGAGCGAAGCCCGGAACTTTTGTGGGACAGAGTCATCCTCGACAAAGTTACTGTGCTTGCGATCTCCCTCGCGGATGGCGAGAGATGCAGGAGTAATGTGTTCAACGACCCAGTGAGGGTTTCGTAGGCGGCGGTCGTATGAGGAGACAAGGCCAGAGCGGTTGGCGACGTCGGCGACAGGGCCAGGGAAACCATATTCGAAGAGACCGGCAGGGTTCACGATCGCATTCGCATCGATGGGCATGTGGGGAGGAGGGGCAGCGGCGGGAGGTCCAAAGACTTGAGCTGAAGGAATGGAGGGCGAGGCGGTAGGAGCAGGAAGACCGGCGAAAGAATTCGAGGTTGAGGGAGGAGGCGTAGCTAGAGTGTTGGTCTCCTCCATCCGTTTGCCGCCTCGAATGGAGTAAAGAGCTGCTGTAATAGCAGCGCCGCCTCCTGCGCCGAGGCAGGCCATGGTAGCGAGAGTAGTCTTGGACATGGTTATCCCTTAACAACGAGAAGAGCAGATAAAAGGTAGGAAAGAAAAAGGGTTTAATCTGAACGAAAGAAACGATGCGTAAGTATGCTAGACCCGAATTGAAGGCAAGATCAGGCGCGATCTATGCCCAATGGTGTTGAGTTGTAGAGCCTCGTGATATCAGATCGGTCACAGGGTTGAGTTAACACCCATACCTAGAGCTTCCTGGACCCGTAGAAATTTGGAGATCGGAACGTGGGGGAGGTGTTTTGCCGCTTCTTATCGTTATCGGTGAATTTAGGGGTCTTTCCGTTCTCTTTCAGTCAACGAGTATCAGATCAACGTCATTAGTGGTTTAGATAGTTTCCATATCACGGGATCTAATACTTATCCTTGTACTCGAAGGATACAATATTGAGTTCTGATGTTATCACAATTCGGAATTCATTGAATAAGTGACCAATAAGCTATCCTCCAATATAGTAACTTAATACAGCATAGGTTGCGTCTTTGTTATAACTTTTGCATGGTGTTCGTGGTACTCTGTTGTTGGGCGATGCATATTGGTTGCTGTAGTTCTTGAAACTACCCGTAATTGTTGTAGGTAGTAGTTATGAAAATCGAATCGCAAGAGCATTATTGTTAGCCAGATGACAAATACAACAAGTTGATTGGTGGCGCAGATTGAATCTGAGAATCTACTATATTTATCACATCCGATTTGGGATGTATCATGGTGCAATACTGCAAGCCATGAGTCGTATGCATATGCACAAAACGCCATGAAGGGCATCTTGATGAGCATCCATATCAACAACCAATACAGTAGGTGAGTAACCCCCACAACGTCGAAACATTCGTTGAGAGCTCATATTAATAGCGCATCAGTTCTAGTCACTCACCTACCCAGTACAATCGAAAGAGGCATGACTTATTCGTCAGCCAGCGGTCAATGAAGCGCCGTCTTGTCCAATAGTTCGCAGATGCTGAGACGTGAGAACCCTGAGGGACAGTTTTGATGGAGACGCATGGACGGCCTTGTAATGCATAGGTGAACCCCCATCTTTGTCCTAGAAGAGCCAAAGGAAACCTTGTGTAAACACAGCCTGAAAGAGGTGGTTTAAAATACCAAAGAAAGAGGCTTCAGCTGAAAGAACCTACCTCCTCTACTTGTCATTGACACGACTCGAGGCTAACAAGGTCTCCAAATCCAAGAAGTCCCCGCTCGTTCCATGCGCTAAACAAAACCACATCAACCTCCCTACGTCAGACTTATCCAAAAAGATCGACAGTTTCTCTACTCATTATTCTCTTTGCGCTCGTCACATTTTTCGACTCGACTCGACTCGACATAGCTCGAGCTTCCGCCCTTTGACCTCATCACTATCAACAACTCACCTCCAGGCGCATACACTATACCGTACATCTTTAGCAGTATGGCCACGCCTGTGGCCTCCAACAGCCTCGACAATGATACCCGTGGCTGGATCATGTGTGTGGTTAGCGGAATTGGTGAGTAGCTTCCTGGTTTTTATGCCCCAATGCGCTCTCAAGATTCGATTCTCTAACAATCCCACCCAGCTTGCGTTGTGGGCGCTTCCATAGTATGTGTCGATGTGATCGTTCGCTTGTTCCCTGGCAAGAAGAACTTTCGCATACAGGATAGCAATGTCTTCCTGGCATGCTCCCTGAGCTTGAGTTTTGGCGTTATGGTATTAACTCACCTTGCTCGTGCTGTCGCATCTGCTAACGACTCGATAGCTCTTCTCGGCCCTGTACAGCATGTTGCCCGAATCCAAGGAATACTTCGAACAAGCAAAATGGTCCCAGCAAGCCGCTGGCCTACTCATGATGGCCTGTTTTGTTGGCGGTTTCATTGGTATTCAGGGTGTTTCACGATTGCTTCATCAATTCATGCCTACCCATGTCGTCGAATGCGACCATACCCACGATGAGAACGCGACGAAAGACAGCGCATTTCAGCACGACAGCAGACATTCTCGGGCGAGCCGTACCCGCCGTCAATCTTCCTATCCGCCTCCATCTCAAGACCCCGCAGACAAAACCTCACCCAATACTACGAATGGAAATGGGCAGAATGTGGCCACAGAGTCCACTCCCCTTCTGGAGTCTACGTTGGAAAGCCCGACTGGGACCCTTAAACGACGAGCTTCCGCCCGTGATAGTATGCGACGCCCTGGCAGCCCAATTCGAAGCCGTACAGCAACTGGACTTACAGATGGTTTCCCCGAGAGGAGAAAGTCTATGCGGGAGGTTCATAAGCGAGTCATGTCCTTTGTACAAGATACAAAGTGCAACTGCGACGAGTCCAACTCTTGCTACGGATTTTCAGACCCTTGCGGCCAGGAGTGTTTCAAGCATCTGAGCAGCCGTCCCAGCCTACCTAGCAGACCTGGACGGCAATCCCAGATTTTGCGCACTACCACGGGGTCGTTTTTGGGTCGCGGACACGAGAACTCATATACTCCTCACGATCACCAGCACGATCATGAGCACGAGGAATCTGTGGAGCCATTTGTGAGGCCAACATATCGGACCAGCAGAGCCAAGTCGCGTGAGCCATTGGATCCGGTCGTCCCAGAAGAATGTTCCGAGCACGACGAAACTTGCTCATCTGCAGCAAGCGACGATGATGTTGAAGCCCAGCACCACCATCATGTTCCTACCAATGCTTTCTTGTCGATCGGTCTTCAAACCTCCATTGCCATCGCTCTGCACAAATTCCCCGAGGGTTTCATCACCTATGCTACCAACCACGTGAACCCATCTTTAGGGTTCAACGTCTTCATGGCCCTCTTCGTCCACAATATCACTGAAGGCTTTGCCATGTGCCTGCCTCTATACATGGCTCTTGGCTCCCGCTGGCGCGCCATGGCCTGGTCGGCTTTCCTTGGTGGTCTTTCCCAACCCATCGGCGCAGGCATTGCAGCATTGTGGTTTAAGCTCGCTGATAGAACAAACATGCAGCCCAACGCCGTTGCTTATGCTTGCCTCTTCGCCATAACTTCGGGTATTATGGTTAGTGTAGCTCTGCAATTGTTCGTGGAAAGTCTCAGCCTCAACCATAGCCGTAACCTCTGTATCTTCTTTGGCTTCCTCGGTATGGCTCTGTTGGGACTCAGCAACGCCCTCGTGGGATCCCACTAGATCACTGGACTCAGGGTATACATAGCCAATGAAGTCATCTTTCTATGTTAGACGGTCCATACTCGGTTGTCGGTTCCTTTCGTCTCGTCTTTCGCGCGGTGTTTGGTTGGGTCGGAATTTGCCTTGTCTTGGGCTCGGTGTTAAAATTGGGATTGGGTGATACAGCATAGAAAAGGGAAATCACTTATACAGGCTGGTTTACACGCATCAAATCACTTTTATTATTTCGTGAGCCTATCCTCATTGCTTTTATGACATGCCGTCATCTACATCATGAGTACATCTGCTTTGGCCTTGCAGCCGGGTATCTATGTTTTTCATTTCCATAACAGAGCAACAGCACTGCTCCCTTAACAATTGACTCCTTTTTTGCTCAGAGACGGTTGAGAGCCGGGTCGACGAGAGGGTCCTGGTTTATAGGATCCCGTGCTAACAAAAGTATGTTGGTTTCATCCTCGGGCCAGTCGTCGTGAGGGGGGCCGTAATCCATAGACGCAGCAAAAATATTGTCCTCCGGCATCATTCCTGACCAGGATGGCGTGTTAGGAAAGCTGCCCTCAAACAAGTACTGAGATGGGTCAAATTGTTCTCCGGATAGAAGCAGCGCTGGATCCGGAACCGGTGGGTGATATAGCTCGATATGGGCATCCCGGTCATGATAGCGGAGGAAGGCTTCATGACAGTGAGGGCAAAATATAGTTCGCTCTGCCAGTGTGGCAACGGCAGAAATTTCATCAATGATGTTAACTTCCTGAGATGGTTCTGGCCTGTAAGATTTGGGACGCTCGTGGCCAAGGTGCTTATAGCGGATGTGATCCTCCAACCGACCCTTGGTACTGAACTTGTCACCACAGCCTTGGTCGTTAGTCCAGCCCAGCAGATCTGTTCCGCCAACATCTATTTGACCACAGATGAATCGGAACCCTTCGTGTGCCGTGCGGATGTGCGCGTTAAGATTTGATTTCTTGGTGAACTTCTTGGGGCATTCATCATAAGGACATGGTATGTTCTTTCGATCTTCGACGGACTGGCCAGAATGGTGCATTTCCACGTGCTTCTCAAGTTCCCAGCGTGAGCCAGGTATGAACTCACAGAAAATGCAGTTTTGATGCTCTTGGCGGACATGTGCTTGAAGCAATACTTCAGTTGTAAATCCCACTCGTTGTCCAGTGCCATCAGGCATCTTTTTCGAAGCACATTCGCCGCACCAGAACTTGGCCTCGCCGTGGTCTTTCTCACGGTGCCGTTTAAGTGCAGCTTTGGAGTCAACCGCCAGTTGGCATCCTGGTTCGGGACATTGGAGTGCAGGCAGACCCTGATGGTCTTTTCGCACGTGCTTGCTCAATGTCTCCTTCTTTCTGAAGCTTTGTCCACATTCTTGACAGCGGAATCTCTCTTCACCCTCATGAACAGCCTGGTGTCGTTTGAGACGAGTACCCGTCACAAAACTCTTGCCGCAACCTTCTTTTGGACAGACGTGCTTTCGTTCGAGTGTGTGCACTGCTTTAATATGCTGTTTCAGATGCTTGTCCTCGATGTAGTCCTTGTCACAGCCATCGTAGGGGCATTTAAATGGACGAGAATTGGTATGCGAATTAAGATGATCTCGTAATCGGGCAGGGCGGTTGAAAGTTTTAGGGCAACCAGGCCAAGTACAGGCAAGAGTTTTGTAATCCGAAGGAAACTTGGTCCTAGGAGTCGTCGCAGCAGTATTTATCGTCTGGGGCGAGTCGGGTTCCAGGGCGGAATATGGGGTATGAGCACTAGTCAAGTCGTCCTCGACATCATCAATATCTAAGTTTGCGATATCAGCAAATGCGTATGAAAGCTCACAATTAGCAATGGAACTTACATAAATCGTCTGGACCTCCCCGATTGAGTCTCTTCGCCTGAGGGAATTCGAGTGCTGCCTCCGCAGCATCTCTTTTGTCTGTCATGATTGTATCATGCTCAGTACCTTGCACTGGTAATTGTCGAGATCAAATCGAGCTTTGAATGGCAGAATCGATATCAAAATTAAGGCGGTGGCTGTTGATTTTTGTGGTGGGGGCTTGACAGGGATCAATAGAAGGTGCGCGACCCACCATCCTCTGGAGCTTCGCGCTTTGTCTAGGTACCTTGGAGTTACGGCGCGCCGGAGAATTGTCGGCAGAACCAGGTTTTACTTTGTTCTTCTCTAGAACTTTTTTACAAGGTCGGCCTGGCCGATTCTAAACCACACATTGTAAAGACGACTTACAACCGCAACACTTCCCACACTTACCAAGTTCTTACTCGATATCATACATCATGTCTGACTTTGGCGATGACGATATGGGTGGTGCTGGAGGGTAAGTTTCTTCGCGAACCTGCCGAAGCGCACGCGATTCTAACTACAAGGCAGCGACGAGCCCATGTACGAGGACGAGGAAGGCAACGACTACTACGACGCTGAGGTTATGGACGACGAGGATGGCGATCAGCAGCAAAATGGACAAGAGGATAACGTTGTCGTCTCTGGAGATCCTTCTGCCGCTGCCAACGCGCTCAAAGGCGGCGACAAGCTACTCAAAGACAAGAAGATTCCCGAAAGCGAACGAACCACTACACCCTACATGACCAAGTACGAGAGAGCACGTATTCTCGGCACTCGCGCTCTGCAGATCAGGTTCGCATTACTTGGACGAATACATCAGCGCCAGAACACTAACATGATATAGCATGAATGCGCCTGTGCTTGTCGATCTCGAGGGTGAGACCGACCCTCTTCAGATTGCAATCAAGGAGATGCGGGAGAAGAAGATCCCCTTGATCGTGAGACGATACATGCCTGATGGCTAGTAAGTAATTCTTGCTTGGACGGGAGATAACCCCACTGACACGCGCGGTACAGCTATGAGGACTGGACCTGCGAGGAACTGCTACAGTAAGCGAGTGAAGGACTGGCTCGAAACGAAATAATCGGTTGCCTACGAGTCGTATATATCCATGCGGCCCCTTAGCCCACAATCGAGCTGGAACGTCGTGTGCTGCCCTCTGGCCTGGCATATTGAGTAGCATATCTGGAGGTTAATTAATGATGTATAAGCGCGGCGTTTGAGATTGAGATTGCTTTACACAGGAACTAGACAAAAGAAAAGAAGGAAATCGCATTGCTTCTGTGTCTGAGTGCACGAGTGTGTTGATGGACTCTTGACGAATTCGTTGTCAAAGATGGACAGACTACAACGTTGCATTGTAGCCATCTTGGGCTTGTCTTGTGAAATTCCACACGGGAGTCATGTCAAGCGGGAATGGCTTTTGTGAGATGCTGTGGCCTGGATAGGGCCGACCAGATTGTGTTTCTCTGAAACACTGGCTCGAGACATGACGGCATCCTTTGGTCTTGGATGTACGTTGATTAACGTCAAATGGTTTGATAGACGGCCAATCCAAGCAAGGGAGCAATCTCCCATAGCGCGCAAACCACCTCGGCAGATCTCTCATCGTTACAGATGCGCAGTGGGCAAGCAGAAGGCTAGATGAGTCTCCCTCATCCCAACTTTCCAAGTCAAGACTGCGATGCAATCAAGGATACTCCAAACTCATACAAACCTAGCCGTAATAGTTACGAGGTATCCAGATATATCCCCACACCATTATTGCAACTTCCGTCACCATCGTGATGTGCTTGCTGTTGCGTTAAGAATTGTTCTTGTCCGTACAAACAAACGAATGTTCCAATCACCCCACGAGTCTCGATTGGTTCTTTTCAGTCTCCGACGTTGTACTACCGTGGATCCGGAAACGGGCCAAGTGGCACAGCCGTGACAGCCGTAGCTTTGCAGATCCTCTAAGTAGACAAACCTATAGGAGATGTCAAATCAGCCGGGTTCTAGTTACAAACGATCTTGGCCTTTTACGAAAGGCAGTTAGTTGGATGGTGTTTTAACTTTGCAAATGACCTATTGATCTCCCTTCTTCAGTGGAGACGTCAGAGCTGAACGGCATGACGTCGGTGGTGATTATCGCCATATTCTTTCCAAGTCCGACAGTGATGAAAGTTTGCGTCTAGTTGCACGAGTCATATGCAGGAAATCTTAGGCGAGTTCAGAGAACTTTAACATGAAAGAGGTTGGTCGAACCTGTGGTGTTGTGACGGACGGTGGTTGGTATCACCCGCATTGAACTAATAACGAAGAACAGCTTCGGCTCAACAAACATCCATAATTACCTACCTCTCGTCAATATATCTTGATAGTCCCAACCTCTACCAAGAATCTCTCCGATTCACATCTTTCAACTGCTCTCATCTCGAGCACTCTCAGTCCACGGCAATTCCACATTTCTACCATTTTAGGACACAACGCTATACCCGCCACAATGAAGCTTTTCATCACCATCACCACATTCCTTTCCGCCATGACTGTTTCTGCGTCACCTCTTTTTGATGCACTATTTCTTCATAAGAGACAAATAGGAGGTGTAAGGCTATAACTTTCTCCAACAATACTCATCTCCCTACTGACACACTTTCTCAAGGTCTTGATTTGCACCGGTGCCAACCAAACGGGCGATTGCACTCATGAAGTATACGAGCTCGAAAAATGCCATCAACTTCCAAAGCCCTACTATCGCAACGTCAGCACATTCGCACCCGATGGAGAATCGTTTCAGTGCTATCCTCGCACAACCGGCTGTGATGACATCTGCAAGAGTCCCACGGGGTGCACGTTTGGCCCTGTCGATTTCAACTACGAGCATAAGGACAACCTGACTGCGATACAATGGAACACTCTTTTCAGCAGCTTCGATTGTTTCCTCAAGAAAAAGAAATCATCCTCGCTGCTCGCATGATTACTGGGGGAAATAAGCAGTCCTTTGGCTAGTCATTTGTTTAGGCTTGTGGGCATGAACAACAGGCGCATGGAGTTCTTGGGTGTAGCGATCACAGCGATTACGATGATTTTATACAAATTTCTCATGATAGGAATAAACCTCGATAAGCTTAGGCAGATTTTTAGACCAATTTCATAGATCTGTTTGGGCACTCGATCATTATCCTTATCTTTACTCGCGACTGCACAGCATTTTCTACTTCTGTCTCATCTTCTCCGACCCGTGACACGGAAGGGATTCCGGCCTCCGGAGCCGGGAGATAATTCGGCATTCGTCATATCGATGAGAGCATCCCGATACCGATGGTGGGGTAAAGGTTACCCCGGACCACACCTTGACTGGAAGCTTCCCCTCCCCTCGGACGGAGCTCGACTATTTCACAGCAAAGTACTCGACGTCTTTCACTTCATTCTTTTTAGTCTTGAAACTATCTTCGAATTGATTCTCGTCAATTGCATTGTCTCACCTGGAAGAAAACACCACCACTCTAGTGACATCACAATCGCCCAGCATGGCTTTCACCACAAACGCGACCATCAACAGCTTCGGCGGACGCTTCTTGAAGCTCTCTCACAAGTCCGCCGTTACAGGAACACCCATGAACGCAACCCTCTACCTCCCCGGTTCAGCTTCATCTTCTAAGCCCGCGCCTCTCCTCATCTACCTCTCGGGCCTCACATGCACTCCTGACAACGTCACCGAGAAGGGCTTCCTCCAAGCGCACGCCTCTAAGCTCGGCCTTGCCCTCCTCTACCCAGATACTTCTCCTCGCGGGCTCAATTTGCCTGGTGAGGACGACGCGTATGACTTCGGCAGTGGCGCCGGTTTCTACATCGATGCCAAGAAGGATCCCTACAGCAACCACTACAAGATGGAGACATATGTTGGCACTGAGCTGCCCGATCTTATTTTCAAGGAGTTCAAGGAGGTTGATTCTTCTCGCGTGTCTATCTCTGGTCACTCTATGGGAGGCCACGGTGCTTTGACTCTGTTCCTCAAGAACCCAGGCAAGTACAAGAGTGTCAGTGCCTGGGCGCCTATCTCCAATCCTTCTCAGTGCCCCTGGGGCGAGAAGGCTTTCAAGGGCTACTTGGGTGAGGATAAGGAGGAGTGGAAAAAGCACGATGCTACTGAGCTCGTCAAGAGCTGGAAGGGCAACTTCCCTGCCCTCATCGATGTGGTGAGTTTTGACCTTCTACCAGCTCCATCCCATAAGCTGTCAATGCTAACAAACCTAGGGTACTGCCGACAACTTCTATAAGCAGGGCCAGCTTCTCCCCGAGAACTTGGAGAAGGCTGTTAAGGAGGCCGGTATCGATGGCCTGAACCTCCGCTACCAGGATGTAAGTGCCTCTCACATCTTTCAACCAATTCGTCGCTGACATGTCTTCAGGGCCACGACCACTCCTACTTCTTCATCTCTACCTTTGGCGAGGACCATGTCAAGCACGCTGCCAAGGCTTTGGGTCTTTTGTGACTACCACGCAGTGCGTTGTAAAATAGGTAAAGAGCTAACAGTTTTCTATAAACAATCGGGTTGGGTTGTTGACGGCGCCAGCTTGAGAGTAATGAGCAACTTGTATGCAAAAAGGGATACATAGCTTCGTGCTGGCCATAATGATGCATGGCACTGGTTCTAGCTGATAAGAGGCTGTAATTCCGTGGGTCAAAGAAACCCGGAAAAAGTTCAAATGATAATATTATGTTCCAAACCACTTCGAATAGTAATTCTGTTTGAGTACAAGCAGGTGGCTGGTTTCTCCTAATATTTGAACAACGCCGCCTAGATGAGTGTTGAAAGGTATATGATGCACCGTGAAGCCATAGACATGACACCACCAACTTTACTCCAGCCCAGAAGCAATACTCCCTAAACCCGTATATGAACTCCAGTTGAAACGGTCAGGTCGCTAGCCGTTCCATTTCTGCACTTATTCCCTCCTTCTCAAGCTTCGCCTGCATCTCTGCATCCACTTCCCGACGCAGACGCATATACGCCAGTTTCTCAAACCGGCTGAGACTCCTCCACCAGTGCTGTCCCGCTTCGTGGTCGGCGATACGCTCTAACAGATCTGCAGTTCTGAGACGGACCTCACGATCCTTGTGGAATAGACCGAGGCCAAGATAAAACAGGCCGGCGTGAGATTCTGGGGCGACACTGAGTAGTAAGCAAATCTCATCGTATGTGTGTACGTGTTTGGAAACAGTGAGATAAATGTCTCTGCTCTGCGCAGGTGTCAAACGCTGCATTCGTAACCGGTCATGGAGGTGTGCCAGATCAAGACCTTTCAGTGGTCTGATGGTGTAAATTTGTGCCAGATCCTACTTGTTGTTAGCTCTGAGCCGTATTGTGTTCAGCATGGGGTACTCGCCTGGATGAAGCTGTAGTAACTTCGAGTGTTGCGCCATCCCTCTATTCTTGTCACGTTGCCAGCAAGCTCCTTATGCTTCGCCGTATCGTCCGACCAGACGTAGCCATGTCCGTTGGCACCTGGCGGCATCAAGTCCTGATCCTCGCCCCCAATATATAAGGCACTGGCTCCGTATACGCTCTCCTCAAATTTGGCTGCGATCTGTGTAAACTTGGCGACCCAGTCGCGCCATTTCGCTCGAATCACTCTCTCGCCATGTCGTGCTGCTATGCTCCTCAGAACATCCGCCATGAATGCATTGTCGCCCGTGTAGTCTTGGCTTGTATTTGCGGTACCGCTAGCTATAGTTGCAAAGGCTAAATTCTGTTGTTGGAAGTATTGCAGACCCTCTGTCACAGGGGCAGAATCGATCTTTGTACTGATCTTGACCCTTCCGGTGGGTAAATCGCACAAGACGTCCCACCACTCGGGGTGAAGCTCGAAGGTTGGATTTGTTACACCAGCGATAAAGCCGGGTACGTTGAGCAAGTCGTCGATTTTGGTCAGATCGGTGTACGGGAAGGCATGTCGTGTAAACCCACGAAGAATACCACCCGATGCCAGCGCACACGCAGCCAAGACAGCTTCTGCGACCTCGCCTGAGGGCATGTTGTGTCCCAGAAATATGATTCTCTTTTGTGTCAATAGTGCGTTTGCCAGAACAATGATCGGATGTGTGTTGGCTCCATTGGTTGTAAGGTGCGGGTGCAGAGCAAAAGGCTGAGGCGACTTTTGGTGAGAGTCCGAAAAGTTCTGAACGAGTTTGATGAGCGAGAAGTCACCGACGGTTTCAGGCATGACCGCTACAGGCACTTTGATAGGAATTGGTATGCCCTTGTACATGACCTTGCTCTCAAACTCATGTGTGTCGCGAGGAACAGAGTAAACTGACTGGCCGCCCTCAACATGGGCCTTTGTGCCAGCTCTTGATATGCCTGTCAGCTTTGTTGGGCTCTTTGCCGCGTCCAATGACTGATCTACTGCCTCCTCACGCTGGTCTTCGGCTATCCGCATCTGGATCATCTGTTCAAATTTCTCCACAAAGAGATCCCTGTTATCGCTTGCTTGTAACAGATGGCGCTCAAGAAGGCTGAGCCTGGGCATTAGAGACAAGTCCATGGCGTTGACTGAGTCGTATAGCATAGCCAGTGTCTCTGGAACGGGCGCTTTAAAGTATTCCTCCAAGGCCAATAACAGTAGCGGCTAAGCAGACCGTTAGCAGACGCATAAATACACAGCTCATGGGGGAAGGCTACTTGCCTTGTATATATGCAAGAAGGGATGCCGCGTGCAGATGGCCATGGCCTTGACAATGGCCCCGCGCTTGACCGACTTGTCATGTTTAGTGTTGACAAGATTAAGCACATAAATTAAAGGAGGGCCCTCTCCGCCCTCTGGTTCGCTGTCGGATTCACTGTCGTCTTCATCGTTTTCATTGTCGTCATTCCATTCGTCCTCTGGTAGATCCTCCTCATTTTCCTCGTCTTCCTCGTCGATTATACCGGCCGCCTTATCACGTCGCCTCTTCCTCCTCTTCTTTCGATTCTCCTTGGTCTTGCGTTCCTCGTCTTCCTCTTCTTGGCTTGTGTCCTTGTGGAGAAAGAAGATGGTCCAGTCCTGGTTGCGGGCATGGGCTTGATCCGGTAACATGAGCTCTGCCAGCATATTCTCGTCTCCCGTGATCGCAACTGGGTATTGATGCTCCATAACAGGGCCTCTATCGATATCGAACGATGCGACAAGGATGTACTCGACATGGTTTTCGGTAGAGCTTCGTGGGTACTGTGGGCGAAGCTTTCTTGAAGGTCTAGAATGAGGATTAATTCGTCGAGGAGCGGAAAGAGAAGAATGTTGAGAAGAGAGGCCGGTCGAAGGCGTTTTCGACCGAGACTGGGAATTGGGATCGGAGAGGCGATTGGCTTCTGGCCCAGGAGGAAGAGTAGACCTCGAGGGAGGTGGTGAGGCCTGTGACATTTGCGATTCGGGGCGCGAAGAGTGGAATGAGGCCAAGGAGGTTCGTCGGTTAGACGCTGAAGCATTTGAGAAAGTGCTAGGGCTATGTTTATGACCTTGAGCGTGTGTACTGCTGCTGGCTGTCTTGGCCAAGAATGACAGCGTTGGCTGGAACGAAGAAGCCATGATGGAGCCAGTCGGGGATGGGTATAGGCCGGGATGCCGAGACACAAAACAACATCAGAAACAGAAGCAGAAGCAGAAGCAGAAACACGACAGGCCTCACTAACAACCCTCGTAGGTTCCGGGTTGGGTGTTGCTGCTTTGCGATGGTACTCGGGACGTCCGACAGGTTACAGTACAGCTAGCCTAGGGTTGAAGGATGCGGTGTAAATGCAAGGTAAATGTGCTGTGGGATCGACAGCTGTTCCACTTTGGGCGTTACCTTCACCTTATTCTCCTCAATTGAATGCAGCAGCAAGGCGGCTGTTATGATACGGTACCACTGCGACCAGAAGATGTAACAGAAACAACAGAAACAGATTTAGAGGGTGTGTTGTAACCGAGACATGGTCCGCCACAAGTGGGCGCAACTTGCGCAACGAGGCTTGATGTTCCAGTAGAGACAGAGATCGGCAGAGTAGATATGCCGAGAATGAAACAAGAAGAGACGATAATCTATATTTCGTGTATCCGTACTTGCGATGTGATTGAAGATAAACGAAATTGAACAAATCCTGGCCGAGTCGTGTTTCGTTGTATAAAGGGCTATCGGCCAACCTCAAGAATAGGTCGAAGGCATATCCACAACGTCGGGTCTAGTCACCCTCATTCCCATTTAACAGACAGTTATCAACCCCTGAACGGAGTAAAGCTGCTTGCGTCTACCACCCCCCCTAGACTAAACGATCCTTTGGCGGCATCAACGGTATCGTGTCTGTGCCTCTAGGGTCGGTAGTTCATTGGATCTCAATTATGGCCAACCGCATCGAAAAACATGCGGCAAAAGTATCACTAACCACTCAAAACTCATTCCCCCGCTTAGGAAAAGGGTCGTTCTCCTCCCCTGAATCGCAACCCTCAGCTTGGGTTGGGGTGTGATGTGTATCCATGTTCATTAGCGTCATGCGAGTGCCACTACCTGGAGGCTTGTGTCAGCTGTGGCACGGCATGTCTGTGGCGTTCCTACGTCCCTACAATTTGTCCTGATCTCCCTGGGAACCACTTTCTTGTTTACTTTGGCGAGCCTCGTTAAAGTGCATTGCTGTACAACCTCAATTGCTCCCCCAAATGACGACAACAGCTGCCCGACACCATCCCACAGGCAATTGATCGCTTTAACTACCCCGTTATCTCAAGAAATTATCCTCAAATTATTCCCTCTTTTCCTCGCCTGTTTCCTAACCTGTTTATTTTCCCATCTCCGCTCGGCGGACCCACGTACACGACAATGGTACTTCCTCCATGACGAACTATCCCTGGCAAATTGACGCCCGTACCAGCTAACACCGTAATTTTCAGTCTGTACCTGTAACATACAAGCCTTCTCCTCTTGGCTATGGCTCTTCTCCTACTCGCAGTTCACCCTTTCGTCGAGCCGAATCTCCTGCTTCGCCATCTCCCCTCCGACAAACCACACCAACTGGATCCCCGACAAAGGCCGGGCTCTTTGGATCAACATCGCGCTTCGTTAGACCTACTACTCCCACAAGTACACAGCCTAGCTGGACCCCGAAGCCCAAAACACCAGTGAGAGACAGCACGGCTTCATCACCTACAAGAATGTCCCCGACTCCACGGACGCCAGTTTCCAAGACACTGGGCAACGGCAATGCTCTATCACAATTACAAGCTACTCAGGTCCGGACGTTGCGAGATGCCTTCCAAATCATGGATCGAGATTGCGATGGGGTTGTGAACCGTGAAGATGTAACCGACATGTTAACCCAACTCGGTATGGAAGATGCTGCTAGATTGCGAACAAGACGACGGCAACTAACATTACCTACAGGTCTCCCCTCCAACCCAGCCGATGTATCCAAGTTCTTCCCCCCATCTGCTCCCCAGACTATCACGCTTGCAACATTTCTCAACTCGCTTGCCGACGCGCTAGCAGCACTCTCGGACAGTGCCGAGCTGCTTAATGCCTTCTCGGCTTTTGACGATGATGACAGCGGCCAAGTAGATCTCGATGAACTACGAAACGCTCTACTCGAAACAGCACCTGAACCTGGCGAGAAGGCCTTGACTGCGAGTGAAGTGGATAAGATCATGAACGGGTTCACTGGGCGAAGAGGCTTTAACCGCAACATGAACGCTCATCGGGGCGCCAAGAGAGGTGATGTATTCAAATACCAGGAATTTGTTGGCTCCATCATGGGCTCCAACAACGGATCGGAGAACCAGTCCAACGAGAACGAAGAGTACTGAAGTTGGGTTGGTAATGGTTAACAAATTCCCCTCCCGCAACAGAGTTTGTAACAACACACTATTGTTGTAGCATTCACTGTATAGGTTCTTGTGGGGGCCAAGTTTGAGAACTCTTTGCAATTTTTTTCTTGTTGAATATGACACGTCTGTATGGCTACTTTTGCTTCGGAAAAGGATGGCTGGTTGATTGGGTTTGGTACGGTTCATGGTTCAGGGTTAGCACTTGGGTATAGCATAAGATAACGAACGAGAGCACGATTAATTGTTATATATCGAAAGTTCAAAACTGACGTGTAGTTCTGATTGGCCAACTACAACAAGATTGCTAAGTGACTGCGAGGTATGTATATATCCAGTCGTGATATCAATATTAACTAGTTGAGTATATCTCACATCCAGTAACGATATGCCTTCTCTGCGATAAATGCGGATTTGAAGACCTTTTCTGCACAGGGATAGTTACAATTGAGTGCATATTGCTGGAATGCTTGATATGCGAAACAGGACGTTCAAAAATGGGCTTGGAGAGTTAGGAGCTTGTAATCGTGACCGGTATTAGTCCTACCTCTATATCCAGTTCAAGTGTTATGTCTACCAGTCAACCAAGTTTGATATATTGACTCATCAATAGAATAGAAATCCGGCAATGTTGTTCAAGAAGCATCTCTTGATACAGATGCGATTATGTAGGAGCTGGCTCTGTATAGTTATTTACACTTGCTGGCTTTCTAAATTCCTTGATTGATATGATATTGGCCAGCGGATCTATACATGCGGAGTAATATATGATACGGCAAACAGTGGTTTTGTTTCTGTTGCTCCATGCCATGTAATACAGCGTCACACAGGGATGTCTCTGTCTGTCTCTGTCATACAAGATATACCCGACAGCTGTATCTAAAATAGACAAGCAGCCCCCGTTGACAAAGGCAAGGTAACACAAGAAAGGGTGATTATGAGAAATGTCGTTGTTGATTTGCATATAGCAACGTGGTCGTTCTCTCTACGAGCACTGAGCTTGGTCAGGATTGACATGCTTGCAATATGAGGCATCTAATTTGTTCAAAACAACCGGGCTGGACGATGGCCTTGGCTTGAGGTGACAGGCATACATAGGTACATAGGCACACAATCCGGGGATCCGTGGACTGCAATGATTTGCAGCCAAGCGAAACACAAGCCCATCGAGGATCCCAGCTTCGTAGCCTGAAGAGCAGGTGGTTGACTCGCCACTTTTGGCCTCTGACAAGAAAACAAGAGTGATGTAGGGGCGCCTAATTGCAGCCTGTAAGAATCGAGAATGGCTGGAAAAAACGTTGTCAGGGTCCTGGATATTGGAGACAGCGGGCGGCCCCACTGAACCTTCTAGAATAGATGACGTCTGGTTAAGCGCAAAGCCTCGATATTAGGTTAGCCTTCCACGGGCCGGGGCTTGACGGGACCTGGGTTACCTGACCACGGGCACTAAAACTTATTAGTTGAGCTTGACGCGGGGTGAGGATTGTATGAAATTAATTGAGAGGCCTTTTTTCTTTTCTTTTTCTCGGGGTGAGCTTTCACTCTATGCCCTGGCAGGTGACATTCTGTCATTGCGGGATCTGATTAGCAGCGGAGTCTGTTGCTTTAGCTATCTTTGATTGTAAAGACAAGTTTTGTTGTGCTTTGTACTTGTAATTAGAGATTGACATCCATGGATACTACTCCCAACCTCCATCTTCTTGTGCAAACTATCTGGTTCGCTATGAGTGTGCATATACGATGAATTGTTGTCTAAACCACTAAAGATTCAACCCAACAAGACTCTCGGGCTATTAAACTCCATCGTTATCACACCTGGCCCCCTGCTGCAATAACTCTATACCTGGTCTCTCCCGTGGTGGCCATGTACAAGATACTCGCACAGCAGGCAAACAGATCATGTGCTGCCCAAGTCTCGGAGACGTGTAGCCGAATTGTAGAATACCATGTTATTTGACGTGACCCTGACAAGTCACAATTTTGTTTTTTTGTTCTCATTTCATTCCCCTGGGGTAGTTACTCAGCTGTCATGGACACTGTAGGCAAAATGCTTAGTCTCTCATCAGCCGGCAACTATGGACACCTGCAGAACCCAGCCTCTTTTCCCCAACTTGCAGCGACCCGACAGGCTGAGGGGATGAAAGGACGGGTTACTACTATAGGAAATTAGGCGGTTTAATGGTGTTTTTTTCCCACGCATAGTTGTATAAGAAAGAGGAAAATGCCCTGGGCTTAGACTTAGGCTTGGGTCTGGATCGGCCGTTGTCGCTTGTAACTCGTCACTCGTCACTGTCATAGCCCGGTTTGCTCATCTCATTAACAGCCTGTCCCGTTGTCTTTAGCTGCTGGCGATTCGTGTACGGATACTGGCTCAACAAGGGTCGATTTCTCCTCCATCATCTCATCTCTTGTCCTGTCCTGTCTTGCCCCCAACTTGTTTTCCTTCTGGATCACTCACTTTTCAATCTCGTCATTTTCCTCCTTTCTTCTCTTTGACTCTTTATTATCATCACTTCCTCCATCTACCACTCCCCTGCTCCCATCCCTATCTCTCAGACTACATCCCGCCCCTTTAGGCTCAAGAGCCGCACAATCCGTCCCGGAGCCACTTGAGAGGGAGCGCCCCGGAAAAAAATTCGGTTTTTTCCTTAACGCCCGTTTAGGGCATCGACTCGGACAGTAAAGTATCCGGCATAACCTTGTTACGGGGATTCTTGGGGATTCTTCCATCCCGTCTAAAGTATTCTTTAAATCAGTCGGGAACTTTGTTTGGTCCAAATGAAGAACTTCTTTGGTAGCGGCAAGAAGCCAACGTCCTCATCCACTCCGTCTTCTTCTTCAAGAAAGTCCGCCACTTTTGAAGAGCGCGACCGAGAGCACGACTCTGACCCTCCCCCCTACTCCGAGCCTTCTTCGCCCGCCCGAGAGAAGTCGCCTTCAAAATCTTCAAGGAAATTATCTCGGCCCGCCTCTTTCGCCGACTCATCAAAGACCTCACATTCCTCCAGACTGTCAAGGCAATCTACCGATCCCGGTCACCGTCATACCTCTTCCTCTCGTCGACCTAAATACGAGCCTGAGACGCACCCTCTTAACCTCCCTCCCGAAGAGCGCAAGCGATTGTCCGCCCTCGCCGCAGCCATGAACGGCGGTAACTCGATGGATGTCGACAGCGAGCCTGTTAACGGCGCTCGCTCTCCAACTCCTCCCAACCCTAAATCCAACGCTCAGGCCAACTTCTCCGTTCCCATTCCCAACGGTACCAGTCATGATGACGGTGCCCCTCCACCTCCTCCCCATAAGTCCAATCCTGGAAGCCCAACGATTACGCCCGAGGAGGATGCTGAAGCCTACAAGGCTGCGGGCAACCGATTTTTCAAGGATAAGAATTACTACAAGGCTATCGAACAGTACAGCAAAGGTATGCACCGCCGCTTTTTACCAAGCTCCCATCTCTGCAACCTTTTTTCAGCCTGGTCTGGTGCATCTCCAAATGCTGACATCCAATCGTAGCTGTCGACCTATTCCCCTTCTCCGCTACTTACCTAGGCAACCGAGCTGCTGCTTATATGTCTAACGGCCAATATGAGCATGCCCTCGAAGACTGCTCAAGGGCTGCCGATTATGAACCCCAGAATGCCAAGATCCTCCTGCGCCTGGCCCGCATCTATACGGGTTTGGGCCGACCAGATGAGGCCATGACAACCTTTAACCGCATTGAACCCCTTCCATCTGCCAAGGACATGGCACCGGCCAAGGAGATGTTGCACCACATTCAGTCTGCCCGTGACATTCTTCAAAAGGGCTCTGGATCCGGTATGTCCATGGTGCTCCATGCCCTTGATCTGGCTGAGCGTGGCCTCGGTCCTCGTGTGAGCAAGCCCCGCAAGTGGCAGCTCATGCGTGGAGAGGCTTTCCTGTTGATGGGACGTGAGAACTCTTTGGGAGAGGCGCAAAACATCGCCATGAATTTGCTCCGAGGCAACAACCAGGACCCTGAGGCTCTTGTCCTTCGAGGACGTGTGCTCTACAATCAAGGAGAGAACGACAAGGCTATCCAGTGCTTCCGCATGGCCATCAACTGCGATCCCGATTTCCGTGATGCTGTCAAGTGGCTAAGAGTTGTTCAGAGACTTGATCGTATGAAGGAAGAGGGCAATGCTGATTTCAAAGCCGGCCGTCTACAGCCCGCTATTGAGAAGTACACAAGTGCTCTGGAGATCGACCCCTCCAACAAGAGCATGAACTCCAAGCTGCTGCAGAACCGAGCACAATGCAAGATCAAGCTTAAGCAGTACGACGAGGCCATCGCTGACTGCGAAAAGGCTGTCAGTCTTGACCCTGGTTACACAAAGGCCCGCAAGACCAAGGCTAATGCTTTGGGTGGTGCCGAGAGATGGGAAGATGCCGTCAAGGAATGGAAGTTGATTCAGGAGATTGAACCAGAGGACCGTAACATCGCTCGAGAGATCCGCAAAGCAGAGTTGGAGCTCAAGAAAGCCCAACGAAAGGATTACTACAAGATCGTGGGCGTCGAGAAAACGGCCAACGCCGATGAGATCAAGAAGGCATACCGCAAGATGGCTGTTAAGCTTCACCCTGACAAGAACCCTGGCGACTCTCACGCTGAGGAGAAGTTCAAGGACTTGCAGGAGGCTTACGAGACTTTGAGCGACCCTCAGTAAGAAACCCCCAAGCATTTTGACCACACAAATTACTGACTTCATTCTTAGGAAGCGTGCTGCCTATGATAACGGCGATGATCTTATGGACCCAAACGACATGTTCGGCGGCGGAGGTATGGGAGGAGGAATGGGTGGCATTGACCCTGAGATCCTCTTTAGCATGATGGGCCAGCAAGGCTTTGGTGGTGGCGGCGGTGGTTTCCGATCAGCTGGAGGCTTCCCTGGCGGTGGTGGCGGTGGTGCTCACTTCAACTTCGGTGGTGATCCCAGGCAACAGCGTGGAGGATACCCAGGTGGTTTCAATTTCTCATGACCATCCGGCGCTGATGATGATTATGACGACATAGAGGATAGCGAGGATGAGGATGCGGACTTTTCCTATGAAGAAGATGAGGATGACGAGGAAGATGAAGGACAAGACGACGACTATGCAGTACCCCCCAGCGAAGAGGGCTTCTACCCACAAATGTCGAAGAACAGCAAAACCCGAGGCCACTTTCAACAGCGCCGAGAAGCCCACGATCAACTAGTCGATACTGTGCGACGATACGGCAAGTATTTCCTGGCAGCAGCTGTTTTGCTCCCTTGGCAGCTGGTGGTACTGGTTTTAACGCTGGTTGGATCCGCGTACATATGCATGAAGCACATTCCAGTCTTTGGAGGGAAAAGAGCGTCGACATTGTAAAACGTATTGCCTATATAATGGGGACGGGTCGCATATGCTACATAAGATGCCATTGTTGCGGCGTTTGTTTTGAGTATAGACATTAGCGAGGCCGAGCAATGCTAGAGGTAACTGATTGCTCGAGGGGCCTCAGGATACGGACGCGAGCTCTTTATTTATTAAGATGGGTTCCTGGGGGATTGTGTTACATGCATACGACGTCAAATCTTGGCATAATAGACGATTGTCCGCGAAACTATCCTACAATGTGCCTATGTGAAATCTATAGTGTGTCAAGGTCAAGGGTTGTTGTTGTGTTTATTTCATTGCATCGCAGCTAGAGCTTTTCATGTCACAGTGGTCACTTATTCAAGTTCATTCTTGACTGATATATATACACTTTCTTATGACCTCTCAAAACACCGAAATAATGCGTTTATTTGCGCGGCATTACACGCGCTGTGGGTATCATAAAACCACGGCCCCAGAGCGGTGACCATGTAAATAAAACAAAGGCTCATAACATGAGCGACGCAGCAATTCGCATTTGTCCATCCATCTTCAATCACCCTCACACAGCTGACGATGACGCATGGTTAGGAGCATTTCCGTTCTGCTGCGACTGCTCTCCGTTCCTCCTCCCAGGTGGCACACCTCCCGTGGCCTCGACTACCTGGACCACATCGTCGCGCAGTTCAGGCATAGCGGAGGTGATGTTCTCGGCCAGAACGTCGCGGAAGGTCCCAAAGGCGTTCAGCTTTCCGCGCATGAGCTGGTTGCCGTGACGTACGAGCTCAACGAACTCTCGCGTGTAGATGTCCGGGTTACGCCCGTGCTCGACGTACTCGAGGAGTTCTGGCGGCACGGAGGGGAGGTTGTGGGGAGGAGCAGCGGAGGCGTGCAGCGTGCGGAGGGAGTCGGAGAGGGTTTTACTTTAGGCTTGTTAGCAAGTCGAGCAGTGACGAAGGAGTGGGCGTCTGGGATGTACATTTCGTTGATGAGAACTTCTCTGCTGGAGCGACCGACGGAGTCGTATGTCGAGACTTGGACCATAATCTGGTAGAGATCTTGAATGATGTCCTTGAGCTGTTCTGCGTGGAGTTAGCATGTGCTGATGTCGTGAAAGTAGCTACGTACGCTCAAGGGCATTGTGGTCTACGCGATCGACTGGCGCCATGTTGAAGCTATCGTGGGTATTGATCGTTGGGGGCGTTTGGTTATGCGATGCTTTGACTGAGTCTTAGTTGCGAGATGGAAGTTAGTGGGACACGGTGGGTACAGAAGCTTTGACAGTTTACCACCTTGAGCCTCAACGAACCTCGGTTTGGAAAACATGTAATAAATTCTTCAACCTGTTACAACATTAATGCATAGGTAGCTTTGATAGCATATATCTAAGTTATGTTTAAGCACGTATATATTCAATTTTCCAGAACTCTTCTCGTCGTGACTTGTGCTTGGTGTAGACTGGGACAAATAGCGGACTAATTGCTGCTCCGAATCCCTGTAGAACGGAAAGTGGGGGATCGCGGTGGGGTATCTTATCAGTTGTACGAGCTTCTTGCAACAACAACTATCAAGTACGAGGCAGTGTTGCACAAATACTTGGTTTCTCGACAGGATGAACATCATAGCAAGTTATTTGGAGCTACAGATTCTATATTGAACTTCACCCACTTATTGAGAAAAGAAAAAAAATATATATATACAAGGTTCCTCTATACGTCTTTGTAAGGCAAAACTGCCACATCGTTGTAGAGTTTTAGTGTAGGCATTCTTCATGATCCTCTTCTTTGTCCTGAGAGACTTTTGATGATGTGCTTGAATATTCTTCATTATGAACCTTGTAGCTTCACTCTAATACTTACTCACTCTGTCTAGAGCTTTATTGTTACCAAAAGACCCCTGTGTTGGTATTCATTGACGCTGGGCAAGACATGGAGACTGTTTTATTTTAACTGAGCCGATCTTTTCCCATGTCTAGTTTCATTGATGAGCACTCTCAGACTTTGTAAGTGGGCAGTATTACAATCTTGTAAACCAAGCCTCATGAGATATCACTTTCTGAGCACATAAGGAGCACAAGGTGGCCTTTGTTATCCCTCCACGTCAATACACTTTGACAGGAATCTTCAACAATACTCTTAAGCTGTAGATAACTTGTATATATAGTAGCTAGTCATCTGTACTTGTTTGTCCCTTATGATTCAGCATCGTACCATATTCTGTTCTCACAAATACTTCCTCCATTTAAACAAGATCCAATTACTCATTCCTCACAACAAAAGTCGCAATGAACTCTCCCGATCACCAATCTCCTTTCTCCAAGTCTATCTTCCCTCCTAGCTACGGCGAGGCCAATAAATGTATTGGCTACGCAAAGACCGCTGATCGGCGGTGCGACAAGACCATCGGCGTAGCCAAGATCAGAGAGCACAACGAATGTATGAGACAGCTCGGTGAGTTGCCTTCTGAGCAGGAAATCCACCATCCTCTTCTCCAGTATGCCACCCAGATGCTTCTCTGCTGTGTGCATTTCGATCAAGAGAACTTCATTCGTCAATTCTCTAGAGCTCAGATGATCTTGAGAGGCGTGGCCAGAGATGGTCGAATCTAGATATCGCGACCGGAGGCTCTGATCGCAATCGGTATTTTCTTGTGTTGTTTTGTTATTTCCCTTTTATGCTAAGTGGTAAGTCTAATTGGGAGCACAAACATTTGGGTTATTTTATGGGATGTTGCATTTCTTCGGCCGTCGGTCAGTGCGGGTCGCTGCCTGGCAGTTGTTTGCTATATACGTCGTCAAGTGGTAGGAAGAAACTTGAAAAGAATAAATATTTTAGTATTTGCTTCTCTCGGTTGTGTTCATGTAAATGTCATACTCGCCCCTGTGATTGTTACAAGATGGTGAAGCGAAGCATCTCTAATACCAGCTTGGCATCTGACAACGAGCCAAACAATGAAGAAGTTTCGGATCCTGACTTGAATCAAGTTACGAGAAAGTCCAAGAAGCAAAGAATACCGACGTTAGATAAAATCACGGGGAAATGCACTATTGACACTCATCTCAATGCTCTGGATCATCGATTGACAGCCAAAGAGTCTTTCTGTGAGCTACTCCGGTGGTGGTAAGTCGCCAGCACATCGAGCAAATACACAGACATTTCAACTTGTTTCATAGGAGATACAGCATCATGCAGTCGTTCAACGTGCAACTCATGGACTTCACCGTCGTCCGTCAAGAGCGGCACGAAAGAGTAAGCACACGCACCGTGACAGAGATTGTGTATAAAGCAATAGACCAGTCCTCGCTTGACAAGAGAGAACTGGGCTATATACACTTCTTGAACACGATAAACAGCAAGGCTGGGGTCGTCAAGATAGTCAGCCGCCAATCAACTCTACAGCCAGAGACCCTCTTGTCTCTGCCAACCCTTGACAAGTCCCAAGATCATCAGCCTCAGCCTCAGCCTGTGAACAACCTGGCGAGGGCCATGTTGAATTTTGTCGGAGGCGGGACCAATCACTCTGTCTCTTGTCAATCTGGCGGAGTCAACATGAACTTCAACTTCAACACCGAGGGAGAACTGATTGCTCGCATGTCAAGGATGAGTCCTACTGCTATCTCGAACTCTATCAAGTCCGCCTCGTCAAGAGTCGACAGCCTCATACCCTTCTATCCGAGACCAAGCATTGACACTATCTTGAGCATCGGTCAAGGTCGAGAGGGACGGACGGGAATTAACAAATGGGTAGAAAGAGACAAGGTCTCTCTGATGGAATTCGGCATCTGGTGCGAATGCGCTCTATTTCTCCAAGACACCAACGAAGAGCACATAGTTAAGACTCCCGCGGGCGATCTAATCCTCGATTCCAGATTTCGTGACAATATTTATCGTAAGGGCTTTATCCTTCACGAAAAGAGGAGAGCAACCAACTCGAGTCTATCGCACAAACGGCTGAGATATGGCTATAACATCATCAATGGAACAGTAGATAGAGAGAAGAAGCACATGAGTTCTCTTCATGAGGAGTCTAGAGCCTTCATGTCCATATGGGACTCGGCATTAAAGCAACGGCCTCAGCTTGTGGGATTGCTCAGTGGTCTCCTCAATGACTGGCAGTGGGGGGATGTAGAGCTCGCGCAGCAGTTCATCGCCAGAGATACTGTGGTTAGGCTCAGAGATTACCTGTTCAGGGATACTTCCAAGTGGTACTATCCTACGAGCGCACGGCGGGTACGACTATACAGTATCATGGAAGTGTTGATCATAGGCTGACACATAAACCAGAACCCTCAACTTGATCAAATCATTGCAGGTCTCGGTCGACAAGGAGGAGAATTGAGAGATTCATATTGGAACATTCTCCAAGCACACGACATGGTCTGCACAGCAGAATTGGAGCATCAACGCCGTTTCCTAACCAGCAAATGTATTTACACACCCGAACAAGATCTTACCAAATATACCAGCAAATACCAGGGAGCGCCACTTGCTGATGAGGGACTGATGGACCACAAGCAAAAGTATATCGGCTCCGATTTGCCGAGTCTCGATCTTACAGCCACCGCAGAGAGAATTGGTGAATATCAAAGTACCAAGTTTGGTCAAGTCAAGCTGCTAGCTACAACAAACTCATAGAGTTTATCCTATTAGAACGAGTTTGTGGATATCGCCATCGGGGCGTCCACAGGAAACGAGGAGGCTGGACGTTGGCAAAGGCGTTTAAGAGGCTTTTCCGAAATAGAGGCTGGGCAGAAACGTTCAGAGTTCGAGAAAGCATCGAAAAGGCAAAAGATCGTCAGAACATTCTCTTATTATAAAACAGACAAGAGGTAGCGCCTCCCCCCCAGCCACTTTGCGTTGTCCAAGTAAAGTTTGCTGGTAAATCTAATCTTACAAGTCTAAACTTACAGTTATGTTTATCATCCGCCGCTACAATCATCCCAGAGAAGTGATCACCGAAGCAATTAGAGAGCAGTGATTACCTTGTGGCAAAAGCTGACAAGCATCACATGAAACGCGAATATACCAGCAACACAGCTTCAGATTAACTACCTATCATCTCCTATTCCTACTACCCTAACCATGTCCTCCACTTTCAAACCTACCCTCTAACCATATCAATAAAACATTATATACATGAGAAGTGAAGAAAAATAGACAACAAACCACCTACTTCCACGACATTAAGTGTCAAAAGCCACCCTAACCAGGAAAAACATTCTCCCATCTCTACTACGAGATTTGTTCGCCATGTCTTTCATAAAAGGAGCGTATATATGCGATACTATTGCTCGCCATGAATTATAACAAAAAGTGTCCTTGTGCCTGGGACAAACCTGTTTTTACTAGAAGTGAAGAGTAAAAGAGTGAAATGAATAACCAATCCGGTGGTGCTGATAGGGTCACAAAGACTCCATTGGTTTAGATGAGAACGACGGCACCGACGATACCAGCCATGAAGGCGAAGACGGAAGCTCCGTTGGCGGCAGCAGCGCCAGTGGAGACAGGGACCGGAGGAGGAGCAGTGGGGGTGACAGGAGGAGCGATAGTGACCTCAGGCTGGGTGTAGGTTTCAGTCTGAGCAGCCTCAACAGTGGTGGGCTCGGGGGAGACAGTCTCGTAGACGGTGCCACCACCGACAATCTCGACTACCTTGGAGAAATGAGTAACGACTGCGCCCTTGCCGATGGTCTTGACGATGGTCTCGACAGCGGGGACAGTGGTGGCAACCTTCTGGACAACGATGGAGGTGGAGGTGTAGACGTTGGTGACGACCTCGCCCTCGACGGTCTTGGTGACGGTCACGGGATGCACCTCGTACTTGGTCTGATAGACAACATCTGTCTCATGCTTGGTCACGTCGGGCTTCTTGACTTGGTCGTAGACGGTGGTGTGAACCTTGTTGACAACGTAGTCGGTAGAAGTGTAGACGCTGGTGATGACCTCGCCGGCCATAGTCTTGGTGACGGTAACGGGGTAGACATTGGTCTTGGTGACGTAGACAACATCGGTCTCGTACTTGGTCACATCGGGCTTCTTGACATGAGCGTACTTGGTTGTGGCAACCTTCTCCTCAATGACGCTGGTGGTGGTATATACTTGAGTAACGACCTCACCAGCGATGGTCTTTGTAAGAGTAACGGGACAGACGGTGGTTCGGGTGGTGTACTCGACATCAGTCTCGTGCTTAGTCACATCAGGCTGCTTGACGTGGGCGTACTCGGTTGTGGCAACCTTCTCCTCGATAACGCTGGTAGTGGTGTATGTTTGAGTGACGACCTCACCAGCGATGGTCTTGGTGATAGTGATGGGGCAGACGGTGGTTCGGGTGGTGTACTCAACATCAGTCTCGTGCTTAGTCACATCAGGCTGCTTGACGTGCTCGTAGTCGGTGGACTTGACGACGTCGTAGACAATGCTGGTGGTGGTGTAAACATCGGTGACAACCTCTCCAGCAATGGTCTTTGTGACGGTCACAGGGCAGACGGTTGTTCGAGTATAGTACTCAACATCGGTGTAGTGCTTGGTGACATCGGGCTGCTTGACTGTGACATCGACAGTCTTGGTCTCCTCGACGACGATAGTCGAGGTTGTGAGCAGTGTCTCACAATAGGTTCTGCATCAAGTTAGCCCTCTGTATGCTCTTAAGATTGACTCAGATAACTTACGTTCCCGCCTTGTAGTGGGTGTAGGTGACCGGGCAGACAGTTGTGGTCGTGTAAGTCACAGCGACCTGCGTAACCTTGTGGTCGTAGTCCTTTGCGTAGCCTTGCTCTTGATGCCCGTAGCTGCCTTCACCGGAGTCGTGACCCTGTCCAGCCTCGTAGCTGGGGCTCTCATACTCCCATTCTCCTCGTCGGATGTTCTGGGCAAGGGCCGTGGTGGCCAAGACCAGAGAGGCAGCGCCGAACTTCATATTGAAGATGGTGAAAGAGGACTCGTGATATGAACGAAGGTGTTATGAGCGAGTGCAAGCAATGGGCAAGCGATGGTGGTGGTGGAGCGAAGGTATGTAAGTAACCTGAACGAGTTGGTTACTTGGATATACACAAAGCCAGTTCGGACTGATGGAGAGGTGATGGAGATGTGAGTGGTGAAGAGAGATGCAGGAAATGAAACTGATTCGGGAGGATGCTGCAGGCTTATATCTGCAAGTTGTCGAACCAGTCCAGCCTTGGAAGTGGGAGGCTGGCCGAGTTGGCCTTGACAACTTCCAAACCTTCTGAGCTGGGCCGTCCAACAAACTTCGTTTCTTCCAACCCCGCCCTAGTTTGCATTAGACTGATTCCTTCTGCGAGGAGACGATAATCATCAAGAGGGAGGGGTGCGACTATTGCCAAGATGTGATACGGACATCGTGAGTCCAACCAGGATGTGGCTGAAGCTCACTGGAGCAACCATGCTGCATGAGGGATGCCTATCATGGATAGCTAGGTAGATAGCTATCAACCGGCTAGAAAGGAGCAGTGATGGGCATGAAGAGAAACCTCGGTTGAAAATGGACCAAGACGGAATGTCAACATCATGCACGGAGGTCAGCGAGACTCTGTAGCCAACGGCCAAGACAATTGGAAGCTCCTTTGCGTAAAGTTTGGAAATATCACCCTAGCTAGAAAGATCCGCAACAGCAGGACCGATATCTCGGCCTCCCTCCAAGCTCAACAAAAGATCCCGCCCTTGTTAGGGCAAGGCTGCCAGGTGCTTAGGTCGTGCAAGGCCACACCTTACCGACCCGCTTGGGTTGGGTTGGTCATTCGCTCCATCACTTCATCATTGGGTCATTGGATCAAACATGCATCCAGTCTGGGGAACCCAGTAAGACGGGAGACGGCATGAGCAACTAAGAGGAGGCTTGTATACGAGGTAGTCTGCAATGTCTTTGTGTCAGAGGCAGCAGAAAGCGGGAACAGTGACTGCATTGGCTGCCAGTAGCTTCTGATAGCAGGAACAATAAGCTGGTCGATAAGGTATCAACCGGTAAACAAACAGGCGAAACTGATACAACTCGGGGCTTTGATGGCAACACCAGCCAACTTTGGCAACGCAGACGACTCATTTTGTCATCTAGTTGAAGCATAGAGCAATCGAGGCTGAACTATACTGCATTATACCGAATCAAAGTATGAGCGGTTTGTTGTCGATGCAAAACCGCGAGGCCGGCCACTCCGTTGGAGCTTGAGATGCATCAGACTTCGGCAGCAGCAACAGCAGCAGCCAACAAGCTCTCGAGCCTCTTGGGGTAGCGCTACGTGTACGGAGTGACTTGGCGCCATGCCAGCCATGACACGACAAAGACGTAGAGACCTGCTTGTCGTGATGGGTCAAAGAGGCAGTGGCAGAGGCAAAACGAGGTGGTTGTGATTTACATTGTAACCATAGAGATAACGTTAATTGAGAGGTTAGGGTAGGGTGAGCAAGCAGCCGCAAGCCTCTGAAAGAGAGTTTTCGCTTACAGTGCCAAAGGCGCCTTGCTTGACATGGCTAGTGAGGATCATCACCTCATCCATAAGCCGCACTAAGTCGTGTCGCCAATCGACGATTTGCCTGCGAGGTGATAGAAAACGCCCGGTTCACTAGAAGGAGGGGTCCCAGAGAATCAATGTTGGGGGGTCGCTGGGTGTTTGTCAGGGTGAGTAGGGAACGTTGAATGGCTGTCTGTAAACTATGGCATTGTCTATCATGACCGCCCAGACTTGGCATTCGGATCAATAAGCCGATGGGAGGCGTATTCCGTGTTTGCTATTCTCCATTGGTGAATAATTCCAAGTATGGTTGTTCATCATAAACGTGTTGACATACGCCATGCATGGTTGCTCTGGTGCATCGATGGTGCTATTCGCGATATACACTTGATGGAGATTGAATTGAGTTGAATAGTGGTGAGACTCAGCGGGGAACTCGGGTTTAGTCTCGCTCTAGCCGGCTGCCATGGGCTTCGGGACCTATAGACCGGCGAGGAAATCGAACGCGGGCGCCTTTGCGGCAAGCAGTTGTGTTGAGAGAGAACTGCGGGTCGGGGCCAATCGACATCTGAGGACTGACAGAGCAGAGGTCGGAGCATTAGCCAAGGATAAGGACAAGTACAGTAGCACATGGATAACACGGCATAAGCAGAGCTGCAGTTACCAAGCCTTGTGCTTGTGGAAGCCTGTTTTTTTGTTTTTTTTGCTTCTTTCCCACTATAGTCAGTGTATTTCAACAAGGGGTATAGCAAAGCCAAGGAGCTGGTCTGCCCTCTGTCGATAAACCCAAGTCAACAAGGGAGGATGCGGTGCAGTCGCAGTGGACAATAACAACAACAAGGTGGCAGCTTCGCATCCCTAGCGTATCGTTCCCCGTATCATTAGCGCACAATAGGGATAAAAGGCGAAACAGCCAATGCGAAGCTTAGGCGCCTCTAGGGTGTTGCTGTTCCAGGTTGCCGTGGTTGGTGTTGTGCTGTGATGGTGTGTAGCAATAGGGCGTTGAATACGAGAGCATGTTGCTAGCAGAATTGAGTTTTGGGTTGACTTAACGGTTGTGGGAGCCTGAGGAACCAAGCACCAGCAGAACAGAAAGAGCGTGTAAGTGAAAATGACAGTTGAATTACTCCAAGGTTTGAAATTTAATACGCTCAAATCCGTTTGTGTATTCGTTCAACGTCTTTCGATTCATGATAGTATATCCAACTCAATTGTTACCTGCTCTATCTCCTCTCTCCCCTCAGTGAGGGAGAAGTTCCATTAGGTTCGGCATTTTGCAGCTCTCACCCGCAGGTGCATGACGCCAGTTCAGCCATGATCCAGCCACCACAACAACTCACAACTGCAGTTCAAAAGGGAAAATTTGGAGGTTGAACTTCACAACTACACAGTTCTTGGAAGGGAATAGTACTATATCTCAGTAACATAAAACTTTACTCAACTATCTTGATATAGAAAAGTCAAGGAAAAGAAGCCTCACCATATTTGGCTACTCTACTACCCTATGCCCGAGTATCCATCTTCAAGCTTGAACAGATCAAAGGTGATTCAGAATACGAGCAACGTACTTTGGTAGTGCCTTCATACAATGGTACCTAGATTGGCGCTCTTCGTATCGCATCCAAGTGGTGTCATCACCAACAACAAGTGGGTGTGATATGTGCAGCTCGGTTGCTTAGTAGATAGAGCTAAGGCAGTGGGAGCTCAACTTGACGTGTTCTGAGGAATCATTATTGGCTGGTCCTGCATGGTCTCCTTGTGGAGCTACAGTAGCAAATCAGGCACAGCTGCATTGTGTGTACCTTACAGCAGCTCCGATTTCTTTCTTCTTTCTCTTTGTTCTGTCTGAATCATGTCTCATATGGGAACAGAGACAACAGATACAGCAGAAACGATATATGCAAGCAAGGAGAAATATCCCCTTCATCCTTGGAGCCCGAATCTAACTGTCCAACACTATAAGAGAGAAAATGAAGAAAGGCAATAAAGAAAAACAATAGAGTTGCCAATCATGACTCCTCATTCAGACAGACTCATGCACTAACCTCCTCATTTTTAATATCCCTCCACAACGACCCATTAATTGAAGCGAAACGAAACAAACCGATTTGATACAATCGTTACTAAGTTACAGTATAGGCATAAAGGCTTCAAGCTTATTGTCCCCCCTCAAGTCTCAACGTCATGACTCCTCCCATCTATCTCGTCTTCTGCCCAGCCAAGCAATAAGCAGCTGCAGCTGCAGCTGCAGCCTTTTTTCTACTGTTGTGCATGTATCTCGTAAGACCAAAACTCTTGTTTTTCTT
This sequence comes from Fusarium graminum, assembly GCA_013266165.1. Lineage (NCBI taxonomy): Eukaryota > Fungi > Ascomycota > Sordariomycetes > Hypocreales > Nectriaceae > Fusarium > Fusarium graminum. Next base: position 69,242 of record JAAGWP010000077.1, on the reverse strand, counting down.
TTACCTTTCGGCCGTTTCCGTTCCGAGTTGTATCTGGGAGCAAAAGCAAATCTTGTACTGGCGGTGAAATAAAACATGCGTATCTTGTGACTTATGTGATCACCTCCGCATATCAAGTGCAGCAGACATTTCGAGCCTGGCAGGATTTGTCGGCCGACTATACGTGGAGACGAGACGTGCTGCTGCTGCATAAGCAAGCAGTCAACCGATTCACTCTCCGATGATAACTTGACTGGTTACATGAATGTAATTAGCCTTGCCCAAGTGGCGAGTCTATCTATCTTATATTGCTCGCTCAATGTATCAGTATATGCTGTAGTATAGGGTAAGCACACCAGCAGCATCTCACAGGCACAAGCCACAACTCGCCAGCTTGGAGAGAAGAATTGAATAGCGATTATTCAAATGGTTTTAATAACATTCTAATGTTTCTTGTTTTCATGGGCTATCATCATGCCGTATCATAAACTAAATGCATTCTTTTATGCTTCCATCATTCGTCCTCAACCACAAACAGATCGCTTTTAAAACCCGGCGTCCATTCCAACAAACAACCGGTGACCCCACCCGCTAGCTAACCACTTCAAGACCACACAGCTGTTCTAAGCCTTGAGGATCTTCTTGAGCTCTTCAACAACCGCATCACCAACCTCCTTTGTGGTGGCGTTGCCACCAAGGTCCTTGGTGCGCAGGCCACCGTCAAGAGCCACGCGGACGGCGTCCTCGACAGCCTTGGCCTCCTCGGGCATGTTGAGGGAGTATCGGAGAAGCATAGCGACCGACAGGATCGTGCCGATGGGGTTGACAATACCCTTGCCAGAGATATCGGGGGCAGAACCTAGTGACGTGAGTTAGTTTCTTAAATTTTGAGGCACAAGTAGAGTTGCAGATCACATACCGTGGATGGGCTCGTAAATGCCGTTGCACTTGCCCTTGCCATCGGGAATGCCGCTCAAGCTGGCACTGGGCAATAGACCAATGCTACCTGGGATAACACTGGCCTCGTCACTGATGATATCGCCAAACAGGTTGCTTGTCACGACAACACCGTTGAGGCCAGTGGGGTTCTTGACCAGGATCATGGCCGCGCTGTCAATAAGCTGGTGCTCGACCTTGAGATCAGGGAACTCCTTCTCAAACGTCTCGGTCATAACCTTGCGCCACAGCCGACTCGTCGCCAGCACGTTGGCCTTGTCAAGAGACCACACCTTCTTGTCGCCACGTCCACGGGCGAGGAATCCAGCCAGACGGGCCACACGTTCGATCTCGGCGCGCGAGTAAGGCTCCATATCCCAAGCTGTACCAGAACCATCATCCTCCTTACCTAAACAAGATTCAATGTGAGCTTTCAATAATCAATTATCTCGAAATATTGTGACTTACGATCACCAAAGTAGATACCGCCTGTGAGCTCACGCACAATAACAATGTCGGTGCCGCTGCACACAGAGGCTTTGAGAGGCGATGACTCGACCAGAGACTCGGAGGCGAAGAAGCAGGGTCGTAGATTACCGTATGTGCCCATCTCCTTTCGCAGTCTCAGCAGGCCCTGCTCCGGGCGGACAGCACCGGTTCCCCATTCAGGGCCACCGATAGAGCCGAGGAGAACAGCGTCGGCTGCTTGGGCGGCGGCAAGGGTCTCGTCGGTTAGAGGGCTACCGTTGGCGTCGATGGAGCACTGAGGGCAATGATGTCAGCGTCACGCGTGTGCAAGCAATATGAACTCGAGACTTACACCACCCATGAGATGGTCCTGGAGGTTGAACTTGCCAATGCTAGGCTTGTTCTCCTCGAGAGCCTTGAGAACCTAATTAAATCGTCAGTTTTCGGCTCTTGGTTCGAGCTGTTGCACACGTCTTTCTTACCCGGACACCTTCGGCGACGACCTATCCTCAAGTTAGCATACGTAGGAACGATCAGCTTTAAATCGACATACCTCGGGACCACAGTGGTCACCGGCCAGCACGACAATGTTGTGTTCAGTCATGATGAGTTTCTGTTATCTTTATTCGTATAATTGATGTCGAGAGAAGAAGAATAAGGGGGAAAGAAAAGAATTGATGGTTGGATCTTGTTTTCTGATCGTCCGTTACTGCCCCGCATCACCAACATTCTTCCCCGCCATTCCGAGATCGGAGGACTTGGAGCTCCGTAGGCCGGCTCTCCGCTCAGTGGCCGGTTCTGGCCCTACGGCAGAGCTAAGTGGGTAGCCACGGCATTGGCCAACGAGAGGCGGGATGACGATCATTTTAGGTAGTAGGTTTCCGAAGCTGTCCATGTCTTGTCCCTAGGCAATTTGTTGACATTCTTCTTGTAGTTGTGGATATCGATGGCAGGCAATCACTGTCCACAGGTGCAAGTTATGCGGACCAAGGCATGTAGCATCTTTGTCTGGAACGACAAGGTAAATGTATATATGTATACCTGATCAAAAGCCTATAGTCATCCAGTACTCCATCCATCCAGTCTACTCCTTCAAGAAATGCTCATCCCACCTATTCCCTTATCGAAACGCCCGAAATGATTTGCTTGTCAAAGGGGATGCCGTAGGCACAGCCCCCGTTAAATTCCCTCGCCCCGTGTCCCGCAGTCGGCCGCCTCGCATGTTTGGTGTGTTGGCACAGAACGCGCAAATGTACACCCTTGGTCGAGTCCTCAGGTTGATATTGATACATTTTCCGTGGAGCCACATTTCACAGGACTCGCTATTACACATGTTAGTTAGAACTTGGTGCCCATATCGGTCCGTTACAGCCAATTGCTATTGTTGCCAGGAATTCCAAGTTGCTTACCACTGGATCATGAAACCGTCTCCCCCGTCAGCCCCCTTTCGGCTACAGACACACCTGATATCTTGTCTGTCTGTCATAAGGCTTGACTCGGTAAGGGTCGACGGCGAGTTACTATCACCTCGAAAGGGGCCAAAGTTACCACCTTGAAAAGAGCGATGTTGGCCTCCATGCCCATTTTGGTTCGACCGCTTCCTGCGATCTTCCATCATCTTTCGAAGCTCGCTTGCAGCATCTCCAATCTTGTCCTTGCGCTCGTGCATGGCCATCTCGGTCTCGCTGTCTCCATCATGCTGCGAACCTCCCACGGTATCATGTATACTGCTCATGCTTCTATCACTAACACTACGTCGTGACGAGTGGAAGATGGACCCGACTGGCCTCAGAGGATCTGGCAAGGCAAAAGATGCATTGAACGAATTGTTTCGGCTAGGAATGATGATGGGTTCATCGTCAGAAGATGACTCGTCGTCGTCTGATGGTCCCAGTTCGCGGGTGCGACTCCTTTCACGAGACAGCCTTCTTTGGTCCATACTTGGTTCCCAGTCCCAATCATTTTGCACAATCGTCGGATCAGCACGGGCTCGTCCCCGCGCATCGATAGTGAATTTCACAGATGCCCGGGTTGGAGGCTGGTGTGGTGCTGGCCCCTCGGGTATAGAGGCCAGGCTTGATAGACGGTGCTGATTCTTCATGGGAGACAACCTTCCGGTTGGCTTAGCTATAGGTCGTTGGGGAGGTGCGCTTTCACCGCTGGATCCGTTGCTGGCTTGTGAAACAGGTCGAGCTGGGGCAAGTTTAGGAAGCACAGGTCGGTGCTGTGTCTGGGCTCTCTTGCCACGGTTCTCGCTGAAGCTTCTGCCCATTCCAGGCCGAGGGTTAGACTTGACAGGTGATGGTGCAAGTGCACGATCTGGTGCCTTGGTAGCCCTCAAGTCCTTCATACTAGTTGATTGCCGTATATTGTCACCTAGAGGTGTTCTAGACCTTGATTGAAAGATGGTAGCTTCAGCAGAGCCAGCCTGTGTCACTGGAAGAAGAGCAGGGTTGCTCATAATAGAGGTTTGTGGGGGCTCAAAGAGCAAACCAGGGTTTACTCCATTCATGGACTGTCCCAGTCCAAAAGGGTCGTCTAAAGGAGCAGAAAGCGCCGCAGACATAGCAGCGCTTGCTGCAGTTGTAGCAGATGTCGAACCCATAGGCTTTGGGGCAAGAGGACGGTCACGTTGAATCGTTTGCATATGGTCTGTGCCTGCCGAGGCAAATGGTGCAGTAGGATCTTGAAACAGCGGTGCCTCACTGTTCCAGTCAAATGACCCTGTGTGGCGGTGACCATGTTGAACAGGCGTTGTTTGGAAAACATTGGAAGGTGATGCACTGAAATCAAAGTCCATTCCCATTGAGGGATCCCAATAAGTAGTAGGTGTGGCAGCAGGCGCTGTCAATGGATATCCGAACATGTCACTCGAGGCCATCATAGCAGCAATGTCATGTTGTTGTTGTTGAGAATTGCCGCCGAAGTCGGGCTGGCCGAAGATCTGATCATTTTGCATCTTGAGCTTGTCGGCGAGCTTCCGCTCTCCCCTACGTCCGGTAGATGGGGGTGTCGCCGTCTGCGCAGGCTCTGCACCCTCAACTCCGGCTTTCCTAGCCTTCTTGGTGGATTGAGGTTGTTTGGATGGATCAGGGCTGGGTAAAGGTGTCGAATTGGTTATGTATTCTTGGGGTACGGTTACTGAGTTCGGCGACGAGGCCAAGCGGCGACAGGGATCGACCGGCGGCAATGGTAAATTTCGGTTGGAAGAGAAGTGGTTTACATGGGTTGCAATTTCAGCGGCGAATGTCTCGGCGGAAAGAAGCCTCTTGTGGCTGCCGGAAGGCGTGGCAGCTCTGAAGCCAACGAACGGATTCTGAGAACCACGAAGATTTCCAGGAGTTGAATTAAACACAGAGTATTCTTCGGCAAATTGCGGCGTCCAGCCCCCAGCGTCGGTGACTGAGCCGTGCCCGGGCTTAGGGGTCTCGAAGATAGGATTGTGAAAGCCGACTGACTTTGGTGTCTCTGCGGTTACGGGACGATGGTGATTCGGATTGGCGAGACTATATGTCGGCGAATATGTTAGTGAATGTTGATGGAAGCCATTTTCACGGTATGATGGTTGGCGCTTGAGGGGAGTGCAGGGCAATGTTTAAGATTTGAGCTTGCCTTGCAGCCAGTTGATCCCTACTCATAGCAGCTTTGATTGCTTATCATAAAGGTCAGCTCTGATACAGGCTGAGAGATGTGTTGAATTCGAGGTTGATGATGTGCACGGTGGGTCAAGTTAGGAGGTTGTAGGACGCTTGCGGGAGCTGCAGTCCATGCAGAAGATCGAGAAATGACGATGGATAAACAGCGTGAGGGTGAAGAAGAATAAGGCTGAAAGAATGTAGGTCGTGGATCAGAACTGGGTTCGTAAAATATCGAGCTCGGCCAATGTAGGCTGACAAACGTGAAGTCTATTTAGATGGGGATATCGCAAGTCGGGAGGTGCTCGTGGGGCATTATACAAGGTCGTGAACGATCGTGAAAAGACGGAAGAAAGGCATTAAGGTCTAAGACTGTTTTGCTTGGGCAAGCATGTCTGTCAGCCACTGATGATAGAAAGATCAAATGTGGTGCAAGGGATGAACGAGGTGCGGATAGAATACGGGATGGGCCAAAGGTAAGCCCCGATAAAAAAAAGAGGAGGGGCAGGGACGGGCAGGTAAAAAGAAAGGGAGAAAACAAGCAAAAGCAGGGAGGAAAACCCGAGCAGATCAACAACCAAAGAATCAAGATAAATGAAGAGATGAGCTCGTCAAGTGCTGAGATTGAGACCTGGCTTGGGTCTTGTCTCGTCGCCAATGGAGATAAATGGATGCAGAGTGGGATCATGGCCAACCGCATATTGATGGGGATAGTGTACCGAGGCCAGCAGCAGTTGCAGATTTAGAGGTAAAGAAAGATAGGGTCCGAAGATGGAGATATAACATCCATACCTTGATATCTATCAGACGGCGTTTATTCCATCGACTCGTAGCTTCGTCTTGTACCGTCCCGTATTGAATCTCCTTCTCAACTCTCGTTCCTCGGCGATGTTGATGTTGATGTCGTGATTTTGCGGGAGCCGACGTCGAGGATCGATTCCTTTAGGCAGAAGGTTGAGAGGTCCGTTCGTTTGCTCGCTTCGACTCGGTCGGTAAATCCTCGATGGCAGTGGATGGATTGGATGGATAAGATGTCCCGGGACGGATGCAGTGGGTACAGTACTTGCCCCGACCTTCCTATTTACAACATGTGCAGTGCACGAAACTCAACAAGACAAGACAAGACTCGGCTGAGCTGGGCTGAGCTAGGCTGAGCTGTTTGCGGGAGCTGCTTTGGATGCTTTGGCCAAGCTGGAGATACTCGCAGTCAAGAGATGTGAGAATAAAAGATGTTCGCAAAATAAAAAAGCAATCAAAAACCACAACTACTTGGACTGCAATCGAAAGGAACCTTCAACTTCAACATCACAAAATCTTGGTGGCGCATTAGGTTAAACCAGTTGGTGGACTTGGCCGTTGTTGGGCAACCGCCGGGAACTCTTCAGGGGCTTCAGTGCGCTACGGGCCTCCGCTAGCCAACCGCTGGAACAGACCTAGACTGGAAGAGGTACTGGCCGGAGCATAACGGCGGCCCTCGTGAGTTGAGAGACCTCCATGCTGTCAAGCTATTTAACACGATATATTTAACACGATATTATGAAGAGCGGCTATGGCGGGGGACGGTAGTTAACTGAGTTGGAGCTCAGTGGACTGAAGTGGTTTTGTTCTAAGATCCCATGATGGTTGCACTCTATGACTCCTGTGATATATCCTCCATAATAACCACTGTAGGCATCTTGTTACAATCATCAGCAGGCCTGTGAAAATAACCCCTCAAGAAGAAACTGAATGATGACTGATCATGATCATGATAAGGACAAGTTTCCCCTAAAGCCCATGTATAATAACTGCAGTTCTCCAACTATCCCCTGCAGCTGCAGCTCTCACCGACTGCTGACAGCCAACCAACAAGTTTCCAAAACCACAATCAGCTCACCACTTTATCAAACTATCAGCTACCGTCTCCTGTTAGCCAGACAGTTTTGACCCAGCCTCATGTCTTGAGGGGATGCGAGCACTTAGATCCAGCCGTTGCTTGAGAAACTCACGACACATCACGTCACATATTGACGACAACAACAACAAGAGTAAAAAACATCTTCAACGAACACCTACTCTAGTGAATTTGCACTCGTCATCGAGGACGGGTTGTCGGGGCTGTATCTTACTAGTGGTTTTTAAGGTGGTCATGTTTTCTTTTTTTGGCCTCCTATTTAGTACATATCTACTAACTTACAGGTCACTCCTCCAGTGACTTTATTATATTGTATTACGATCATATGATGGCATGACGCGTATTAGTCTCACAAGCTAAGTTTTCTCATAACTACTATAGATACCTACTGTATTGCAGCACAGCAAATACATAGTTAATTTTGAACAAGGTAATCAACAATAGCCAACCACAATTGTAAGGGTCAAGAAACTTATGACGCTCATCAATGTACCGGCAACAAATCACCTCTTATAAAAAGCATTTCCGGTATAGAGTTCAATGGGACGGCTCAAATATTCAAATCTGTGAATAGTAACAAACTCTATAGGAGGAGAGTTTCCGGTATGGCGCTGTTGAGTCAGCAATTACTCTTGCTTCGAAACTACAAAAAGTCTTGGTGGTTTCACAATGTTTGACTCCTCTAACAAATGCAAAACTCATGCTTGGCTTAACAAGGGCTTCCAAAGTGTCGTTTCTTTATATGACATTGGGTTTGGGCACATACATATAATCGCATGACCTTTCACGTGCCTCAGAAACCACACGTCCCTTCAGATCCAGCCAGATGGTTAAGGTGAAATACCATGGCGGATCATGATTGGTCACTCACGATCAGCCAGATGGTGTGAATTTGCTGTAAATAGACCTTTCACGACCGGGGTTTTAAGTGCTTGCATTTCCTTTCCCTTCCCGTTCCTCTTTTGTGGCACGTTATTTCTTCATCATCGTCAGTGGTTTCATGCTTTGCTATTGCTATGGTATATCAATCTTTGTATTTGCAGAGCTGCGCTTTTTAACTTATCATACGAGATAAGAACTGGTTATCTAATAAGGGCGTTTATAAATGCGGTGTTTGTTTATGTCCTTATAGCACTCATAGGTGAGCGTCTATTATAACCTGGACCAAAGCTTACTTACTGACTGCCGGAAACATATCCCGAGAACCAAATGAGTCGTTGATCAGAGTAGAGTAGCACGATATACATCCTTGATATCCATAGTATAGCGTCTATAGTATGCAGGTAAGGTAAGTGTTTGTTGACTCATATGGCGCTCATGCAATCAGAATAAGACTCTAATTGAACAGGGTTTTCCCTTCAACATGCAGCACTACGCTCTCTATATTGTGCATCCATATGTTGTCCCCGTTATTCATATTTCCCCATCAACTTTAACAAACCCCTGGTCCATCGCTTCCTGCCATCCGGGTCCCGCTTCCGGGTCGGCCCCATCCGGGCCCTTCTCCGCGACGCATGAATCTTGGGAGATTAAACATTGTTTCTCCCCTCCTCTACCCGCACACCCCCAAAGGTCAAGACCGGCGTCAACAGCCGTCGGAAACAGCTTCCTTTAGTGATAAAGAACCTTCGTTAATGCCAGGGATAGAATGCTTGTTGGGCTTCTTCTTACCAGGACTGGCCTTGTTCATTGACGATGCGTTGTTCATCCAGCCTCGCCTCGCTTGACTCTCCACAAAGTAAACAAGACAAAAAGTCAAAAGACAGAAACAGAGTTCAACAGGTCTCCCCGGCTCAAGTTGTGTTTCAGAGATTCCCCTCCATCGACCCACGCGATGGTCTTCCCGGGTTGCTTACAAAACTCCTCCGAAACCAAGAACCACGAGATGATTCTGTTGCAAAAACTTGGCTTGACAGCAATGGTACGATATATCCCTACCTTTCTTAGATCATCGGGTACCTGCGTCACGTCAAACCTCGCCAAGTCAAGATCCTGATCCTGTCACGTCAACAGGCGGCGGTAACAGGTCCTGATACTGTTCAAAAGGTCTCATGTACCTTGTCCTTAAGCGAGACGAGGGAATGTGGTCTCTCAAGGAATGGTAACCTTTCGCTTGTTTTCCAAGGATACTATCAAGTAACGTTAACATACATGCATGTCACTTTGCAGAATCGCCACGTAATAAAGCGGTTCCTGAAACGGAATTCTGATCTTATTAGTTAAGCGTTTCCTCGACCGCTGTCACGATTAACAAGGGATCTTCGCTTCCCGCTCACGGCCTTTCATGTCCTGTCCTTGTCAGCCTTGGATATCAGAGATCGTGCCCAATGTTATTTCTCCAGCGTTGCATCACTCCCCCAAGATGGGAGGTGTCGACACATCACTACCTTGGCACCTGTCACTCCACGCAGAAGGACCAAGTATTGTCCAAGAATCGCCGAATTTTGTCCCAAGTGACTACTCTGACCCCCGTGGTGCCACTTTTCCTCCTGCAAGGCAACATTGCATAGTTACAACGGGCTGACAAGCCAGCCCTCAATTCAACTATTGTTTGAATTCACGTCACATCGCGGCTTTCGACCTCGAAACAAACCTAACCGAAGATCCCTTTCATTACGCGTTGGGGCGTTTCACGGAGCCTGCCGCTTTTATTCAGAGATGAACCAATTCAAGCGTAATGAAGCGATGGAAATCGTAAAAGTAATTGATACTTGCGTGAACATACCTATTTCTATCTATGAGAACCTTGCCTTTGACTTCGACTGGCCAGCAGCATCGTCCATCTTGCTCGTTTCAATCGTCAACCTCTTCCCCAATAAAAGCGGAGGGCCTCCTGATCCTTAACCGACCTCTCTATCTAGTGCAATAAAAACAAAACTCCTGGGTATCTCTCAAATGTGAGCAGATGTAGAAAAATAAATGTGAAAGAAGAAGAAGAAGAAAAAGAAGAAAAAGAAAACATGGTGTAATGAATCCTCCGCCTTTTCCTCTAGTTTCAATTCCGACAGGTACTTTTCCAAGCAGCCCTTGCCCAGCTTCGAGTAGATGGCCTCGTCCACGTGGTGATCCGACTTCGAAGGTGGACATTTCCCATCCTAATAACCAAATAACCAAAAGAATAAGGCAAGAAACGGAAATTAAACAGAAAACTATAGGCCATAGGGATCGAAAACCATCGTCCATACTCCAACTGGTATCAAGCATCATCTCAAGTTCTTTTCGTAACGTAGCGAGTGTGGTGCCATCCACGGCGGAATGTGCTGCCGTGTGATGGCGGAGATCAAAAGGAAATAGTCTAAGCGGTATAAATGCAATAGTCGTAGCGAGTTAAATCATGTTCGGGAAGGGCTCCGTTGTGACAAGGACGTTTCCAGACATCGGGTCAATAGTGTAGGGCTCTTGGGGAATAGCGTGAGTGTAAGGATGAGACGTAATCTGGGACATAGTGGAAGGTCTTGGCGTAGTGGCAGTCTCCATCGAGGAGACTGGCATCTGGGGCGTCATGGGTCGTTGAGCTTCAATCTTGGGTTTAACCATGGTCGACATGGCCAGCGCCCTTGCGTTGCTGCTCTCGCGGCGACGCTTAGGTGTATCCTTCACCTTGAGGTGCGTATGACACTGAAAATCATCAGTCAAAGATCATTAGGAGAAGAATGTTAGGCTTACTTTATACGCGTGCCTGAACCAGGTGGTACCCTTCTTCTTACTGCTCACAAGTGCAATCCACTCGTTGCAGCTACCGCAAAGGCCTTCCCAAACATCAGGGTTTCCATCCATGCGTCTCTTCTGCTGAGGCTCCTGGAACGAGCTTCCAGTGGCAGCGCTGATGCCATGAGAGAAAGACTTGTCGTACCAAAAGGCCGAGTTCTTTAGCACAAGCCATCTTCCGGGCTTGCAGATTCCACACCAGCCCTCTCGTTTGTTTCCATGACCTCGTACCCATCTAGGGGTGTAAAGATCGCCTTCAAATCGCAATTCCTGCTCGCGGGGAATCATGTCAGGGTCTTCGGGGTTCATGTCCTCAGGGGGAGGGGGGATCTGCTCCTCCTGGAGAGCAGCATACAGGTCAGGAGGGTCGGAAAGATCGGTGTAGTGACCATTCAAGCACGAGGGGTCTCCATTGCTCTGAAGCATGCGGAAAAGTCCATGAGATAGAAGAGGCTGCGGTGGAGCGAAATGGTTCACATCGGGTTGCCATTGCTGTTGCTGTGCCATCTGAGATGGAAGCTGAGTGGGAAGCAGCATGCTGTTTCTCTGGAATACAGGAGTGCTGGGCACGACGAACGGTGCTTGCTGAATGGCCTGGAGATTGCCATAGTTGAGAGGCATAGGAGCGGCACCCATAGCTGGAGAGGAATGACTGGAGTACATGTGTTGGTGGGCGTTGTACACATCCTGGTAACCGTGGTAGGCGTACTGAGCGGGCTTGCGGCTTGCAGATGTTCCATAAGTGCCTGTCGACCATCGCTTGACTCTCGGGCCATCGACACTGTAGGGAGCAGATCGCACATTGCCAGGTCGTGGAGAAGGAGAGGCCCCCCGGCCACGGCTCTGGGTCCTCACAAGGTCGGTCCTTGACTGGGGAGTCATTCGCGGTGAGGCGACAGGTGAAAGCTGGGTCGAAGACATCATAGAGGTGCGGTTAGAAGTAGGTGGGTAGTCCGAACTAAAAGAAGGCGCCTCAGAGAGAGCTGTCGAGAAGTCATCGTAAGGCATATCGGAGAATGCACCAGAGGTTGACATGGAGAATGAAGAACCAGACATGCGGCGCTGCTTTGAACCATCGTCGATAGCCATCAGATCTTCTTCAATCAGGGTACCCTGCTTGAGGTCAAGAACCGAAATGCCTTCGTCGGCAGTGAAAGAGTTGCCCATTCCCAAAGTCATATCGTAGTCCATGCCTTGAAGATCAAAATGATCCTCAGTCGACTTGTCCATCCATGACGCTTTTTCATGTCAGCTTATTGGTGCAACTAAATTTATAGGATTACTCACAGTTGTTCATCGTGGGTGGGTAAAAGTCTTGATGCATAGAAACAGGACGTGACATGGTCTCACTAGGAGTTTGCTGGAAAGAAACGGAAGACGTATCCCAAGATGGTACTGAAGAGAAGTCCTCAGTGCCGCAGAAAGAAAACCCCTGGTAAATTGGCGTAGGGCGAGGTTTGGACTGAGACGCAGGAGTTGACCACAACTCCTCTGAGCCCATGACGGACTCGGTCTCTGCAAAATCGTTTGTGTTCATGTTGATTATAGGCGTGTGCCTCAACAAGGATTCAGGCCAGCCGTATAGACTATCGCAGATAGAGTGAAAGAAATTTAAGCTTCAAATTGAAGTTGCTGTTGACTCTGACGTTGACTGTAAGTATCGTGTGAATATGGCTGAAAGGAAGGACGGGGAGTGTGAAGCATACAGTAGGGTGTGACAAAGGCCAGAGAAACAAGTGCCCTGGTGAAGGAGCGAGCCGTTAAACTATTATGCAGAATCTATCTGGCAAGGGCAAGGCCATGTCAGCATGAATCCGTGATGGAGGACGACGATCACGGTAAACGGTTCGGGGATCCAGATCCACATCATATCTGGATCTTCGGAAGTGCCGCGGGACATCTCTGGCTTACCTGGTCGACTAAGAAAGCAATGGCCAAGTTCGAATGTGGGAGTAATTTCCGGCTGCCAACATGCGTTGTGAGGAATGCGTTGTAATAAGGAACGAGTAGAGTTGGGATGCAAGGCGGCCAGGGTATATTGGTAGTCTTATCGAGAAACAGGATATCCCTTGGGGCGTAGAGAGTGTGTTGACTGAATGTCTTTGTAAAGGAAAGTGGCGTAGTTGGTTCGAGCCCTGTTGAATGGAAGGAAAGGATGTCTGGACTTGGAAATCTAGGATAACGGTGGGCAGGCTCGCTATATTATACGGCTTGCGGATATGCACGAGCTTGTGTTAAGGAATGACTGGAGACTAAAAGGATAAACAAAGCTAATGAGCAGGTAGAGTTGCAGAAGAGAGGGCAGATTGAAAGGCGGAGCCGGAACCTGGAGGCATAAGAGAAGACGTGTACGATGGGTAAAGGCATCATCCATGGAGGCAAAGTAGCTCCGCAAGTCAGGGACAGTCACCAGGGGATAGGTTTGGATAGACGGGAGGGGCTGGACCGAGTGGGTTCCAAGACACAACACAGACCGATCTATGAACTGGTACAAGAGAAAGCGGATACATAGTTGAGAGGAGGGGGTTATCCGGTGCAAAACAGAGTCGCAGCGCTGCCGGGATATTAGGATGGGCCCAGGCAGGTTGCGAGTACAGTATGTTCGTCAGTAAAGTCAAGGAAGTTAAGAAGCGGGTGGATCTGTGTGACAGGGGTATAGACAGGGGTTGACATGACCCCGGACTAGGGACAATAAGGCCACAGCTTTCAGTCGACAGGGCTGGAGGGCCTAGTCGGAGAAAGTTAGCCTTTTTGACCAGGACATACGCCGACAATGATAATCAAGAGGCATCCGAAGATGAAGAAGCTGCAAGGCGTCGGTCCTGTATAATACCAATTGCGATCCCAAACAGACTCCAAGACGACCAAGGGTGGCGCAGGCTTCAAGATTGTATCGTCAGGGGGCTCGATCGGGCCATTGGACCGTCCAGTCGGGCTGCACAATAACGTCTCGACCGAGGTGGCTTGTCTCATCCTACTGAAGAAACAAGAGTCGACGGGGGAGATGTGTGGATGTACGGGCGGGCAAGTGAGTCGATGAGGTCGGATCTCAGTGTGTCGACTCGACCTCAGCCACGTTAGGCCCGTCTGGGGTTGACAAAACTTCCGACGACAGCGGGTTCAAGCTAGACACACACCATAATTGTTTCTCAACGCCCAGACCATAAATACTATAACCTGATGGCTCACCTCGGCGGTTCTTGTCTGCACACCCCAAGGTCCGGCCAGTACGCCCCATGCCACCACAAAAGAGGGACAATGTGCTCTGGAGTCGAGAAGACCGGGATATGACAGATGCAGTATACTATTTTTCACAACAGTTGAAACCGCTAGAGCTCGGATGTCGATGTTGATACGCAGGCTAATTGCTTGACGGGTCCCATCTTGAGAGATTTCAGGAACCGAGCCGAGAGCAGCTACGGGATCGCCTACAACAGAAGGCAGACAGCGCGAGATGTCTCCAAAACCAGCAAATGTAATATCGCAATATCGCACATACGTCAAAGACCCCGTCCTCTGATCCCCCGCATGGGGGCGCCAAGATGGCGAGATGCGCGTACTATTCTTTCGATCGTACGGCGGTATTTTAAGAAATTGACAATGGAATCGATTGCTTCTTTGAGGCTATGAAATCGGAGACAGCCGTGTAAGCGAAGCGGCAAGTCCTCACGGCAATGTCAGTATTATCCCTGGATGATAGGTCATTAGAAAGATTGTGGCCCAGCGTGCCTCTTATTTGGCAGGAAGCAAGGCCATTCGCACCGATGCAGCAGGCGAGGCGCTCTGGAGTCGGGGCTTGACGAAGTTAGCCAGTCGACGGCGAGAGCAGGTGTGACATCGTGATGGTAGAGGACGAATCACAAACACACTTGACCTATAGTGTCTGAAATTACTGTCGCTGATATAGACTGAAATATGAGTTATCCGCTTTAGAGCTGCTTTGACTCTTGAGGCTCTGGATCCCCAGTGTTGCTTTTCTCGCTACCGTGATGGAGGGTATATCCGGCTGAGACACAGCTGTATAGCTGAGTCTGCTATTCCTAATCTGTTGGCTGGTGTTTACTGCTGTGATCACTTTGGAGATGTGCTGGAGCGAGCGTGAGAAGATGAGGATAAGCGCGTGTTTGAAGTTGTAAGAGAGTGGGTCGTGCTAACGCATCTGATTTGCAAAGCAGGTACCGGGGTGCAAGGTAAGAGCGGGGCGGGCCTCTTGTTCCTACCGTTTTGGCGTGGAAGCCGTTAATGAGGCATTTTGATTGGCTGATGTTCGTACGTCTCAGCTCCTAGTAGGGAGGACCGGCGTGTCTCAGATCTGTTGCAAGATCAGGGGTTGTTGGATGAGCAAAGTCACTGATACCCACCAAATGATTTGGTGGCTCGCCCTCAACATTCACTGGAAGCTTACTGGAACAAGCTCATGGTAATTGAGCTCTATGTATCCGTAAGCGTAAGGTAGCTCAAGAAAGCCACATCTGAGCGACTTGACCACGCCACGTCAGAGCTCCCGTCTGGGTACTTTAATGGACCCACAAACTATATCATTCGATTAATTGCGGTGGATCATCGAGTCTATGAATAGCGGTGGCTTCCTCTTGCACAGACTGATGGTGCATCTAACCTCTAACAACCGGTCTTTTTCGTCTCTACGAGTCTATCGTCCATTTCCTTGACAGTGGAGGTCTCGATTAGCTTTCATCTGCTCCAGTTGAGCCTCACCGTTACCTCTACTAATCAACTTGCTACACCTGAAAATCGAACGGTGCCGCCAATTATTGACCTGAAGGAACCATCTACTATTTTCACAATCACAAGAAACTCCGGTCTCCATTCTCCATTCATTGGGTCACCTCTACATCTTACAACAAGTGCCGGATCCTCCCTAGGAATCAGGGAGGAGCCCAGTTGACACTGTTACATCGTGCTGACAATCTGTTGCCCGGCTTCCTTCAAACCTATGGTTCTACTGGTGCTTCCGCGTCTCTCTACTGTCCCGTTTGCCTATTTAGGTTTGCTGCATCTAATTCTCGCGGCGCAACGCGTCATCCGTTTGTCAGTATGTCACGATAGGTTTCTTCATTTTTCTGTGCCTGTGCCTAGCGCTACATGGTTGCTCTCCACCTTGATTGAGCACGGTGAATTTTCCCACTCAGTTAGGTTAACAAATGCCCGACAAGTTGGGACGCAAACAAGGCTGTCAATTGATATAGCAAAGATCTTGCATGATGATTTATAGATGCGTCAAAGCTTCAGTGGTCACTTGAAGACTCTGATAGACTGGTACGTAGTGAACGTCCCATGACGGTGGTGATCGTGATCGTGATCAAGATCAAGGTCATGACCATAAACACGGCTCTGCCGTACGCACCCTGCGGCCGTCAATCTCAGCACGGCTGGAGTCAAGCTCGTCCATTTCCACTTCGAGACAAGGGAGTTCTTTGCACGTTCCAAAACGCTTCTACGGGCCTGCCGGTCAGGCCGTTTTGCGCTCAGGGTCTGGCACGTCCGTTCCTGATGAAGCGCTAACTACGACGGAGCACTCAGATGGGAAATTACACCACCACCTTTTGCGGGAAAGCATGAATCAGGCCCTGTCACCTCGACAGACTTCACTCGAAAACGGGCAACATGAACCAATTGCAGTGCTTTATTCTCCCCGCGAAGCGCTTCTTCATCTTTCTGTTACGTTGCGTACCTGGGCATCCTGGATAACTTCTAGAAAAGACGTTTTCAGCTGCCTGTCTGTCGCTCCATTTCCGTTTTCGCCTGACATTCCCAGAAATAGAACTGCAGAAACATCATAGTGATGGGGCTAGTCCCCTTAAAACATTCATGTATTTGATTAATATCTTCGCGAGGAAACGTTATCTCATCCCAGTAATATGCCCTTAGCCCTATCATTCCAAACTGATCTTCAGTCCCCCCTTACCCTGCATTGTTTGCAGTATTGCGCAATGCTTACTCCTTGTTGATCCTTTTCCACACTTCGTTCTCGGCTGCAACGAGACTGTCGCCAGCAGCCGCTGCCCACTTCTTGGCGGCCGACCAGACTCCATCGCCTTCATCGTCTCCTATCAATGATGGTCTACGCTCCTCTGCCACCGAAGCCTCGTGTGCTGCACGTTGTGAGCTGGAAAAGTCGGATGCGTGCACGTTCTGATGATATCCAGGTGGATGAGATAAGTCGCTCCCGGAGCCTCCGCCCAGCACGGCCGTCGGGCCTAAGCCAGCCATTGGGGACGGACCAGGCGCTGTTATAGTCGACGAACGAGCGGCGGCGAACTCCGACCCATTTGATAGCGGCGCATACGACATTTGAGGGGGCATTTGCACTGGCAGAGGCTGCGTGTGAGTGTCGCGCAAAGCCTCTCCGGCCTTGGGTGGTGGTGGCAGATACGATCCATTGTGCGGCTCCGGTACTGCTCCCGGCTGCGGAGCTGGAGGGCTTGAGTCTGACACCGACCGAGTCGGGGTGGGTTGAATATTTGCGGGCGGTTGCAGTGCCCCGGTTGGAGCTGGCATGGACGGGCGAGCTCCTGGCTGAGCTGCTGGGTACGTAGAAGTAGGTACTTCGTTACTAGCTGGTGCTGCAGCTGGCGCAGCTGGATTATCAGGTTGCGCCGTCTGGGGAGTTATTCCTGACGGCTTTTCTGCCGTGATAGGACTTGAAGTGTGAATGGGGATGGGAGGCATGACGATGAGTTCTGTGCTTAGTTGGACGTGTGTGTGTGCAAAGTTTCTCTTGTCCCTTGAAAATTATATGCTGGCTTTTGAAGGAACGAGTGTTGTCTCTGGGGTTACTGAAGATGGAAAGGAAACTGTTCTGAAACTTTGAGTATAAGGTACGAGATGCTGTCCGAATAAACAGTGGCAATGAATGCCAATCACGTCATATGATCTGCTCTGCAGGTACATAAGACGCGGTTACCTGCAGTCAGTGGGGAAATGCCGATCAGATTTCGTCAATAGCTCCGTGTCCTCTTGTCTGCCTCTTTCCTAATGCGGATCGCGAGGGTTAATTCTTGATCGCACGGCATGCTCTTTGTTTGGGCCTGCAACAAGTGACGTATCCATTGCCATGGCCGCTACCCTGAAGTTGCGGAGGATCGCAGTATACCTACAATACCTTACCAAATAGTGGACACATTAGAAGAGGTCTGGAGTCGATATTAAGTGAAATGATACTCATGACACAGGAGCACAATAATCCACATAGGGTGGCGTCGAGAAGGCTTTATGGGAGCCTGGAGTAAGTGTGCAGCCAACAATTTGTTATGGCCATGCCTTTTCTAAGCTTCAAGTTACATGAACCGTACAATACTTATGAGTTTGTAAGCAGGTTGGACTCGGAAAAATCATAGCGCAACTTTTCATTGATCAAAGACTCTGTCCCTACTAACACACATTGACTAAGCCTTTGTCGATTTGTAAGGACACCCTGCAAACGCCTTCGTCTTCACCACCTCTTCAAATCGCTTCGTCTCCTCCAAACCCTTACCAACGAGCCTATTAGGGCCCAAGTCTTCGAATAGAAATCCCTCAGACTTCATGCGAGCACCACCATCACCAGGAATTAGACCACCAGAAATTCGTGTAATGCATGCCTCAGGGTTCCACCGTTGCCAAAACGTCGGAGGGACGTAGAATGGTTCCTTCATGTAATGATATGACTTTATACGTCCTGTCTCCCGGTCTGGCTGAGAGATGTATACAGCTGGAGTCAGGCGAGGGAGGCAAAGGAAGCGAACAACCAATTTCCGGATGAGTAAGAGGCTATATGTCAGGACTGTGATGCCCAATCCTGGGTCTGGAAAGCTGAGTAATTGTCAATATGTGTCTCGTGGGCAACACGAAGATAGAACGAGTTCAACCTACTCGAAGGCTCGCCTTAATCGAGGTCCCATGAGGACGCAGGCCGCTTGGTATCCGATGGGGGAGAGAATCTTGGGATAAGAGTCCAACAGTAGGTTCATTAGGACATGTCCCAATTTCTGGATGTCCTCCGTAGGGCGTAAGTGCTTATCCTCGTAATTGCTTCCAAAGCGGGTCATATCCTCAAAGAATTCAATACCGTCCGTCCACTCATCTTTCCGGAGTACGGTTCTGTAATCAATATCCATCATATCGGCGACATACTTCCACATGGTCACTAAAGCAGCTATCTCCATATCTTCAAGCTTGCGATACTCATAAACAGGGAGAAATCTGATGGGCTCAGCAAACGAGGCGTAAAGCACATAAAGTAAGTCTTCTTGGGTGATCTTGCCGCTCTTTATATACGGGGCATGAAGGAAGTTAGTCCTCGCTATTGCTTTGTGAACGATGGTTGAGGTAGGAGGAAAATTTGCAATGCTATAAACGTCAATAACACTCCCCCAAGAGGGAAAACAAACAGAAAGGCTCACCAAACATAAACAACCTCGGTGTCTGCGTATCTATAGTTTGTCAGCAGGAGTGTCTGCATGATGGATGGTTGCTTGTACCTTTTGGGTGCTTTGGAACGCTGAGCTAGATCACTGCCACCATAAAGAACATGTGCAACAGGCTGGACAGCATACGTCTACTCAGATCACCTTTGTCAGTACGGACCTCGCATGGTCTCGGCACCAGGTAGTTGAGCATACCTCGAACAGGGCTAATCGAACGGAAAGATCATAAAAGAGGGGGAACTCGAATTTTGCCAGATGATTGGTGATCTCAAAAGCATCTTGGTTTGTCATTCGACTCAACGAGGCACGATCGTGATATCCAAGTCTGGACCGAAGTGAGTTGATCCGGGAGAATCTGAAAAGAGAGCAGAGACAGACATAGCCAATGAACAACCCCAGAATGATTGAGCCTGACCAAGAGGTTGGTAGAACGCTTGTATACGGATCTGAATTAACACACCCCAACGTCGAATTGGGCGCTACAATAGATGCGTGAGCTTCCATGGCGTCGTCGAAGAACCTCCTCTAGTGTATTTGGAAAGAGGGGAAGAGAAGCCAGTAAAGTACTGAGCGAAGTGAAGAGAGGCAAGGTCAAATACAACGTAGGAATGGATTTGTATATTTATGGAACCCCCTTGTCAAGATACTAGTAGGTAGTTAGGGACCCAGCGGCAACTGAAGGGCGGCTTTCAGCCCAAATTGGGTATGTTTTACATGTGCCACCACAAGTACCTACTAAGTTAAGCATGACCCCACCAGCCCTATGATACTATGATACTATGATACTAAGGATATTAGCAATGCGTTAGTGGTCCTTGTTACACGATGACGGGGTATGGTCAATTGCTTTTGCGCCATTGTTCGATGCAATTGTGTATTGCGTACGTTGAAGCATGTACTTTCAGTACTAGGGGAAAGTATTGTCAGCCATGAGAAGTTGTTCCAATTCTCGAGAGCAAAACAATCGAGCTATCCAATAGCAATGAAGAGAAGACACGGGCATAGCCTAGGTAGCTGCCTTAGCTATCGATGTGTGTAAGTATGCCGTCGTCGTATAGAATTGACAGCATGACTCACACCGCGAATGTTCAAACCACAATGAATATGTATGGAACCGCGATAGACTTCGGTATCTTTTCTCATTTCGAAACGCTATTTTTGTTCAGTTGCTGAAGTGATTGGAGTGTACCTCGAGGTATCGTGTGATAACTACTAACCTAGGTGTATGATCGGTGCGACTTCTACCGGGTTATCAAAAGTCCGAGTGGCTCGCGCTAAGCCCAAGATAGTTTGCTGCCGCGATTGAGACCATGAATGGATCGGATGCGCTCCTGGTGTTTTTGAGGTTGAGCTTCAGGCGCGCTGCAGGCTTCCTCTTCACTTCACCATCGATGTGAGCTTGCTCAGCGCTATTCCCGCCCCAACACCAGAAAGGCCAAGACAAATCCATCAATATGGTTGGAAAAGTCAGCGAGCGAGTCCTCCTGAGGGAAGGTATGGTTCATTGTTACTTTGTTTCTGAAGCAACTCGGCTGTTGCTCAAGACACATATACTGACCTTACTCCAGGACTTGAGAGAACCGACAATGGAATGAAGCTGACGACGTGGCCCGACGTCACCCCGATCAATCAGAAGAATTACTACACGTATGGCCGCATCTACAAATGAACCACAATCCCTGGCTGATGTTGCGATAGTGATTACATGAAGCGCGATGACCAAGTTCTCGCCCTCCGCCTCCAGAGCGATGCTACCCGCGATCGACTAGTACAAAGTGCCCGCGATCGAGACCGCGTTTTATCTAAATCTGCTAACGGCGAGCTGCCGCTTCCCGTCGCAGACTTGCCTGACGAAGACGGTGCTGCAACGCCGTCCGCTGGCATAGACCCCTCCAGGGTCATTGTGATCCACCCCGGCAGCCAAAACCTTCGGATAGGTTTTGCGAGCGATGCGCTCCCCAAGACGATTCCTATGACTTTGGCGACCAAATTCCCCCAGACCGAGTCTGACATGTACGAAGCTCTACCGCGACGACAATTCGAAGCCAAGACTGCAGATCAGCAATACGGAGAAGAATGGTCAAAGAAGTACAACAAGATGTGCAATGACCTCAAGGTTGAGATGCGAGCCAACAAGCGCAAGGTCTTGCCCAATTCTAAGGAACTCGTCCAAACCTTCAATCGCCGTACAGAGCCCGAAATCATTCAGAAGCACAACGATCCGCTCGAGATAGAATGGACCGATATCGAAACACTCGATAACCCCGAATCCCTAGCCTCGTGCTTCATTGGACACAAAGCAGAGCGTGTTCCCGACGACTCGAATCCCAAATTCAAACTTTGGTGGCCGATGCAGCATGGGCAATGGAACGAAGACGGGTACACAAGTCAGGAACACCTGTTTGACGACTTTGAGACCTTACTCGACAAGGCATTGAGGCATGACCTTGGACTGAAAACGAACAGCGAATGGCAACAATACAGCTGCGTTTTTGTTATCCCTGACCTATATGACAAGAAATACGTGGAGCAAATTCTACGATCGTGCATGACATGGTTTGAATTCTCCAAGGTGTGCTTTGTCCAAGAAGGAATGGCCGCGACTTTCGGCGCTGGATACACCCAAGCCTGTGTCGTTGATGTGGGAGCTCAGAAGACAGCCGTCACTTGTGTGGAGGATGGCCTTGTCATTGAAGATTCAAGAATCAACCTGAAATACGGCGGTTATGACATCACCGACACCTTCCTCAAGATGATGCTTTACGACAACTTCCCCTACCAAGACATGAACTTACGACGACGATACGACTTCCTCCTGGCCGAAGAGCTCAAAATCAAGCACTGCACTATGTCGCAAGCAGACATATCCGTTCAATTGTATCAATTTCATGTCCGAGCACCGAATCAACCAACAAAGAAATACCAGTTCAAGACATACGACGAGGTTATCCTAGCCCCTATGGGAGTGTACGATCCTGCTATTTTCGACAATAGTACTAAGCTGAGAGGACGACGCAAACTGGTTGAGAGGTCTTACAACGCCTACGATGTTGATATTCCAGACGACCCTACTTCTGCTGCCCAACTAGCGATTCTAGCACTTGTCCAGCCATCCATAACGTCGAACGCCAACGGATTCATGCAGTCCCAGCCAGAAATTTCCACGCCTTTAAAGGAGAAGGGACCATTCAACTTCCTTGGTAAGGACGGCATCTCGAACGGAACCCCTATGGGCTCCCATGCGGGATCTCCTGCGCCAGAGGGTGCAAACACTCCGGTCCCGCCATTTGTGTTTTCTGGAAAGGATAAGGATGGAGCGAACGGAGGAAGCCCAGCACCCAACGGCTCTCGTGCAGGAGGAACCCCTACCCCTGGACAAGGACAACCGCCAGCAGGCATGTTTGTTGATGCCTCTGCCCGATCCGCCAAATCTATCGCGGCAGAACGTGACGACGTGCTGCCTGTGGCTCCTCTCGACATTGCCATTCTCACAAGTATTCAGAATGCCGCTAAAGGCGATGAGAAGAAGCTGCGAGACATGTTGGGAAGTATCATGGTTATTGGTGGTGGTGCCAAGATTCCTCACTTTACAGTTGTTCTAGAGGAGAAGATCAAGGCTCGACGACCCGATTTGAGTGAACGAATTCTCGTGAGTCGAAGTGCAAGAGATATGGATGAGCAAGTGGTTACCTGGAAAGGCGCCAGCGTGTTTGCTAAGCTATCCACCAACGACTCGTGGATCACGCCCTTCGAGTTTGAGAGATTGGGCGCCAGGACCCTTCACCACAAGGTGCTTTGGGCTTGGTAAATGGGGGCTGTTCTGTTGAGTAGATAATGGGTTTATGGAGTTTGGGCAAAGGCATGGAGTCTGGGTCACATCAATTGAATGGGATGCAATGTAGCATGGAGCCGATTTTGCAGGCGGTTGTAGACAGAAGCAAGCTCCGGTCAGGATGAAAAGCCGCTAGACATTATTATATTTATGTTAAACTTGCACACAAAAGCTCAAGTTGACGAATCGTGATTTATAGTGTAACCATTTTTGGCACCATTTTAAATGCGACACAGACGCTCATACATCAGCACCTGCAAACTGCCGTAGTCTAAGACACATTTTACAATTATCTAACTTACGATTGCTACTCAGCTACTCCCGTCCATGAGCGATATCGGGTCTAGACAAGATGTATCAATATGAAGCTTATGTAATGGCCCCGTCATTCTCAAAATGCACCCCGACATCCGAGCTTCAAGAGTTAGCTTAGCTCCCCGGCTATTATTGTTTAGCATCCATCGCATCGCGCTTAGCACCACTACGTCAACACTCGGCGCGCCCAATTTACCAGTATTTTGTATGCAATGTGATATATCCCTCTCCCTTTGGCCAAACTCCCACGCCCTAGATCTTTCTTGCATTCTTTCCTTGATCCTGAGTGCCTGAAAAACAACCATCGCCGCCATGTTGCTGCGACATCTTCCCTTTGCGCCGTCGACAACGCCGCTACAGGCACTGACGTACCTCCTCGGCATATCGCTCTTCTCCATTTCGTTTCTCGTCTTCTTAAACAGTTCTGTTTCTTTTGTTATTACCGACTTGATTGGACAGAAAGAAGGCGTTGGTGATGTTGTGGGAACGCTTGGCTTCGTCGATGAGCTTGTTGCCCTCGTTGCTTGTCCAGGATGGGGTCTTGTGTCAGATCGGCTGGGTGTGAGATGGGTTGCCGTCATTGGATACGCGATAATTGGTATCTCGTTGGCTCTATTTGTCCAGGCAAAGACGATATACCCGCAATTATTGCTGGCTCGTGTGTTGTTCGCAATCGGCGCATCCGCAGCGTGAGTTGAGGCACATGACATTCAAGGGAAGGTTATGCTAACTTTGCGAAAGAGCTACAATGGTCACCGCGATACTGCCCTCCTTGACGGACGACAGTAACAACGAAGAGGATGAGGCCAAGGCCAGAATCCAGGCGCTTCAGAATACGACGGCTCGAAACAGCATTGCCTTTTCTGTCGAGTCTGAGTCAACCATCACCCAAGAGCGATACACGCAGTCGGTTTCCGAGCCAAGCACAACAGACACTGCTGACACTGCGGCCGGAAGACCCTCGAAACTGGCGGGATTCGTCGGATTGTTTACTGGATGCGGTGCGCTTGTCGCATTGACGCTGTTCCTCCCGCTTCCAGCGCAATTTGGCAAGGACGAGGATATCACACCCGCCCAAGCAGTATCCTATAGCTTTTACGTTGTCGCAATTGTCTCAATGGCTGTATCCGTCTTTGTCGCCATTGGCCTCCGCAACATCAAGGGTGAGGAAGGCAAAGGTTGGAAAACGCTCTTTGGGCTGAAGGATGAACGTGACTCGGCTCTTGGGTCTGGCGGAAATGGTCGCGATCGACGTGTAAGTTATGCACATTTCACCACTGCATATCAATTTCACTGACAAGATACTGAAGGTGGCACCCTATTTAAACTTGATGAAAGATTCGGTCTTCCTTGGCTTTGTCGACTCTCGAATCGGCCTTGGATACGTTGGCGGCTTCGTTGCTCGAGCTTCCAGTGTTGCGATTTCACTCTTTATCCCTCTCTTCGTCAATACGTTCTACATCAGCAACGGCTTTTGCAAAGGCTCACCCCACGACTCGTCGCCTGAGCTCAAGGAAGAGTGTAGAGCTGCATACGTCCTATCCTCCATCCTCACGGGCGTGGCGCAACTCATGGGTCTCATCTGCGCCCCAGTTTTTGGATACCTTGCCAGTCGAACTGGGCGCATCAACTACCCGATCGTCGTCTCAACCGTCTTTGGCATCGTGGGATACACCATCCTACCACAACTCTCTAGTCCTGAAATCAAGAACGTTGACGGCCGAGGTGGCAGCCCAGCAATCTTCCTGGTTGTGTCGCTCCTCGGCATCAGCCAGATCGGCGCCATCGTCTGCAGTCTTGGTTCTCTTGGTCGTGGAGTGCTCGCGGTTGAACTGCCCCGAACTGCGCGTCCCGAGAGTCTTCTGCAGCCAGACGAGTACGAGTCTACTAATGAAGAGAGCCGGCCTCTCATCAACATCACAACAGACCAAGAGTCGATGTCGCGCATTCGCCTCAAGGGCTCTATCGCTGGCGTTTACTCTTTATGCGGTGGTTTTGCCATTTTGCTACTTACAAAGTTGGGAGGGTATATGTTCGACAGGCTGTCCAACGGCGCCCCTTTCTACATGATGGCTGTTTTCAACGCTGTTTTGCTTGCATTTTCTCTTGGGATGGATGCTTCTCACACGTTTTCGCATCGAGCGTAATGTATCATGGTGTCTTTGTCTGTTTCGTAGCTAGGTATAGATAAATGAAAGCGATCTTACTTCTCCCGTATTTGAATGTTATGAGGTCATCATCCCATCTTGAACTACAGTCACAACAAAGCATCACTTACCATGAATTGAAAGAGGGCAATAAGACATACAAAGTGAATTCCTGGTGTCCTGAGTAGGTAGTGCAAAATATCAATAGAAAATCATCCAAACATGTACTCACAGCCTCGAAATTTCGGCCCAAAGAGATGAAGGAGCTCTAGTCACTCCGCAAGAACTCTACAGGCCCGATCGACTTACTTAGTCATCTTTGCCTTATAGACAAGGCCTTCCTCGAAGAAATCATTGAGCTGTTTCTTGTCTCTCTCATTGGCCTTCTCCTTCCCTCCAGGAAGGAGGCGCCTGAGGCTGTCCATCAGCTCGTGAATTTCCCCAAGGCAGTCTTGACAAAGATTTTCTGCCATTTCACTGAGACGCTCACGCATGTGTTCAAGGCGATGGCGAGAGTTGTCAAACGGCTCAGCAAGGGTTGGCCTTCGGAACTCATGCTGGGGAGTATCACCCATAGTGATGGTGGTGGTAGAGAAGATTTGCTGAGACATTTTGAGCGTCAAACGTAGCAAAACAACGATGGATAGACTTTGAGTAGATTTGGAAGTTTGAGGATCTCACCGTGATAGATACAAGAGGGCAGCTGGGTTGGTGTGGTTGCTGATGGAGAGATGCTACCTATGGACTACTAGGAGGAAAGGGAGGGAGTTTATATATGCCAATTCACATGTTCGATGGCCTGGATGTTCAGTGTTCGCAAGCAGACTGGCACTGCCAAAACCATACCTCAGGGGCCAGCGACAAGGCCGTCGTCGCAAGATGAGGGTGGGAACATAGGGGGCGAGGAAAGACAGCATATTTGAGGATTTCGGAGGTGGAAATAGAAAGGGCGAGTATGTAGACTCGTTCTATAAATTTGCCTCGTAAGACTGGGTAACGTAAATACAATCTCCCAAAAGTATGCGGCCTTCAGTCTGTAAATAATCCTCTGGGGTGACAGACCACAACTCCAGGTAGTTCCATCGGCTACCTAACAAGGAGTCGCGATTCGAGGCCTGACCTGATACAAACTAACAAAGACCTTTGAACACAAGACTCTAGAACACCGGTTACTTCTGCCGGCCGACAATGGGTGTCACTCTCCAAAACTTTGTTGTGGCAGAGTTAGCTTCAAGGGACACTCAGGGGTAATCCCAGCAAGATATACGTTCATGGCCGATCAACTATATCAATTCGATGAACAGAAACTACGCTCTGAACTCTATAGTGTTCTTTTTTCTAAGCAGAACTTGGGATTGGAACTACGATATCCACGTTAACCTTTGAGCCGATATGTCATATATCAGATTTGCCGTGTCCAGTCCACAACTGCCTGGAAGACAAGTATACAGGAAAGTGAATGAGAACAGAAAAGAAAGGCCAATATACGAGCGAGTTGCCCATCAGGTCAACAGTGAAGAGGATGGGTGTTACCTTGGGAGGCTCCTCGAGGGTGGTAATGTTCTCTCACAGGCAGTAGCTATGTGTGAGCAGTTATCATAGGAACAGCTTGAATCAGTGACCAGAAGACAGCATCATGTTTACATATGTCTACTGAGATTTACGTTTACGAAGCAAGTATTGGGTTGGAGACAAAAAAGGGCGGATAACATGTTTGGACTTGACCATCACATCACCTCAGATGACAAACATATAAGAGCATTTCAACTGAATTTTGTACGGAAATCTTAGAGAAGACCTAGAGGACAGAAATATTTCTGGGTGCAGCCGAACCAGTGAGATTGAGCTCGAATCCTCCCTTTTATCACGCAGCACTGTGCCTGACGGACACGCGTCCGGTCAGGGTAAAACCAATGGTCAACTTTTTTTTTCATTCATTTCAACTTGTCAAAAACAACGAACATGACATCTCTCCCCCCCTTCTTATATCGTGACGAGGAAAAAAGGCAAAAGGGAGGCGTGGACATGACGTTGACCCATGTTGCTATGAGACATTGCAAACAAGGGATTTATGAGGCACGCTCTGGCATGAGGCGAGCAGGCAGGGCAATCTAGTTGCCACCGAGGCTGGGGAAAGCTGACTGATCGCTGGTGTTGATAGCAGCACTGCCCTTAGCAGCTCCCTGAGGAGCGCCGCCGCGACCGCCACGGGAGTTGTTACCACCACGGCCACGGTCACCACCACGCTCTCCACCACGACCGCCACGGCCGCCGCGTCCACCGCGGGCACCACCCCGGCCACCACCGGTGCGCTCAGACTCGACGAATCGAGGGTCGAAGTCAATGGTCTGCTTGACCTTGCGCTCACGCTGTCGCTGGGCCTTGCCTCCGGAAGGAACGAAGTAGTCCTCCTCCTGGTTCTCGAGCTGCTTGGCGTTGGCCCACTTCTTGTCGAGCTTGCTGCCCTCGTTGGCCTCACGGACCTTGGGACCAGACTCGAGAGCGGCCTTCTTCTCAGCCTGCTGGGCGAGGTAGTCGTTGTAAGAGACCTGCTTCTCGGCCTCCTCTTCAGCGGCGGCCTCGGCAGCGGCAGCCTCTTCGGCAGCGGCGTCCTTCTGCTCGTCCTTAGCGATAGCCTCGCCGGCCTGCTCGTCCTTAAGCTCGGCAGTACCCTCGTTAGCACCCCAGGATTGGTTGGCCTGCTTCTCAGAGCCACTAGATTTCAGTCAGCAAATGGGATCCATGGCGAATGGACGAAGCAGAGCATACCCGTGGCCACCGAACTTGGTCTGGTGTCGGTCATCACGGTCGTTACCGCGTCTAGCACCACGTCCTGCAAAATGTAAGCTCGGGTTTTCCAATTTAAGAAATCCTGTGTTACTCACCACCACGGACACGGGCACCAGCACCGCCTCGGGGACCATCGCGAGGGGTCTCCTCAGTGGATCGCTTCTGGTTTCGGCCGCTGCCGGCACTACGATCTTGGAAAGCTACAGACAAGTCAGAATTTGATGATGGATCCCAGCGCGGAGACAAAAACTCACCCCCCTCGTTACCACCGGGACCACGGCGGTTACCGCCAGCACCTCCGGTCCTTACGGGAGCTTGGGGCTCGACATTGCGCTTAGTAGTGCGAGCAGTGTTCTTGTCAACGGTCTTGACAGGAACGACGGGCTTCTCCTCGCCGTCACTGTCGTTGCCTGTGCGGGATCGCTAGGTCAGCACGAGTAATCGTAATCAAAGTTGAGGTGAATTGAGTTGGGCAGCATCGGAAAGTCGACCAAGCAAAAGTTGATTTTTTTTTTTTCTTCGCGGGGAAAGCGGGGAGATGAGGTATCGTACCGAGGTAGGCAAAAGGGTTCTGGCAATTGAGTTAGCAAGATTGTATCATGTGGCGATTGCGAGACATCGTGTTGTCGTTGTATTGGCCTGTGAGCCAAGTTGTTGCGTCTCGTTAGGGCAAACAACCTGATGGGCGATGACGAGTGACGGGAATGAGGGGCTTGTTTTGGATCGTGTGTGTGAAGATGGCAGGCGACGGGGAGAAGAGAGTGACGGCAGAGAGGTCAGGCGCATAGCCAGAGACGAGATGAGACGTCAAGGCCATTGCTGAAGCCATTGAGAGCGAGTGTCTCTATGCCATCGACTCGGACCAGAGGCGTCGTGATGCAAAATCGGCAGTCTGGAGCAGCCCAAAATGCATACCGCAGGGGTTCGAGACGAGAGGCAGCGGAGAAGACGATTGAGAGAAAAGACAATAAAACATGCTCGACAGATTTGAGAAAGTGAATGCATCTGCATCTTGCTTACCTTTGTGACAACCGACATCTTTAATCGTCGCCTTGGGCTTATCGCCTTCCGTCCGGGGCGTAATTCAAATCTTGAGGGCGACGAAGAGTGGTCTACGGTCGCATGACCTTGTAAGAAGGAGAGCTTTGGGTGTTTGGCTGGTAAAGGGTGAGAGGTCGGGCTCGTTGTAGGAGTGGAGGGTTCAGGTCAGGTTGTGGTAGGGTAGTGGTTTGTATTTTTTTGGTGTGACCTCGACCTAAATTACTTGAGACCTAACTCTTGCCCACGACTACCTTACGGCTAATACTACAGTACCTATACCTTGCCGTACTTATGCACTTTCTTCATACCTGATTCTTACACTACTTTACTGGTTATCATGTGGGACACTGAGGAAACTCTGACGCAGCATCACGCTAAACCTGGTCCTCGCTTAAGCAATATCTAATATTTTTGTGTTGTGTTTTGTGAGTGTCCTTAGTTAGGGCATGGGATACCTTGGCCATGAATTGCGGAGAGAACAAGAGCTAGCACAGGCCAATTAACCCCGCGGTTGAGCTTCCATTTCCATTGCCATTGTCATTGCCATTCCCATGATGGAATGCTTCTATAGCTCATGGTCGAGGCAGAGAAGGACCTAAAGCTCGTGTTTACTATTGAAAAGTCACCAGCCATTTCAATTATTCGAATGACACTTAAACTTTGCGTCAAACTCAAAACCAAGTCGTTTTTCCTGGAGAGTTCAATGCCTGGCAAAGTAACGTGCCTCTCTTTACTCTCTGCTCTTTACCCCGCCAGAGCTTGCTTGCCCGAGCACATCAGCTACCATTCCCGCTTCAACGTCACCGGATCTCACTTTCACCGTGTAAACCAAGTCAATTCACCTCATTAAACACGCAACATTACCATTGAGATTATGCTGCCAGATAACGAATGTCAACTTTGGTTTTGATTGCATTCCGCAACCTTCCTTGCCTAGGCAGGTAGGTATCTTACGTAGCCGGTAGATCTAGATCTACGACCTCGCTTGGCTCCGTTCCTCGGCCGTTCGTTTCCGCTTCCGGTGCCGAACCTACTTGAATGGATGATGCTCTCATGACTACGTACCTTTTACCTTTGACAGTCTCGGGGTTTCCATGCAGCCAATCGCTCCTTTCAATTCACTCCATGGTAGCAGTGGCATATGAATACATATCGCTTCTTTGAATTAACAAATACTGTATATAAACCTACAAGCGGCTACAGGCATTCTTTTTCCTGTTTGTTAGCAAACAAACAGACAAACACAATCGTGTAACATCGTCTATCGTCCTGTGAAGAATCGTCTCAGCTCAGATCCAACTCTCCCCCATTCACCACCCTCCCAAAGTTCTGATTGTGTCATCCCTAGACCCTCCTCACTCACACTCGCAACTACTCTCCTCAGCCTTCTCACCTCCTGATGCTGTACCGGTCTCGCCATCGCAGGCTGGTAGCGATCCAAATACTCTGATGATTGTGGTGCGGCATCTACAGCTGGCTGTGAGTGCGACGTGAGCTGCGAGGGTAAGGGGCTGGCTGTCCTGATCGTTGCCAGAGGGAGCGAATAGGGTGTTCGCGGTACCTGATCGGGATACTCGGGGGGCGTTCGATACGCTGAAGAGTTGGCATCTGAACGGTTAAGGTCTGAACGGCGACGAGACGCAGCAAGTCGAGAAGACGGCCGTTTCAGGGGTTCTTCCTTGACCCAGCTGACCGCTTGCTTATGTCGTACCTCAGAACGCCGATCATCAGCGATATAGTTTTGCTGCGGCTTTTGTCCGCGAGATGGAAAATGTGATCTGGGAGTTGGGTTATGGGGTATGGAGGGTAAGTGATGATATGTACTTTGATGATCTGTTGGTATATCATCCGTAGGGGGTTCGGACGGACAGATCGAGCAAGGGGCTGAATGTGGTTTTCGCAAAGAGGGAGGAGCTTGAAAATATGTCTCATTGGCCGTCAACCTGCGTTGAGGCGAGTGGCCAGGACTTGGTGGACATTGCATGAATAGAGGTATGGGCTTCAAGGGACTTGGCTTGAAGGAAGGGCCATCGATGGGGTCGAAGATGTCCACCCATATGACCGATTGAGAGGTGTCCCTTGACTTGGTTGGTGTGTTGTTCACTATAGTCTCGTGGTTTGCTGAGCCACCTCCAGGATTGTGAGTTGACGATTGCCAAGTTGAGTGAGACTAACAAATCGGATGTCAGTTGATGTTCTACCACTCAGCCATTCTCTCCTCACCTTTGAGTCTTTGTCAATAGTCTTGGCCTCCCATCTCTTCCTCGTCAGCCCGCCGTCCACCTTTTCAACCCTCCTCAGTCCCCTTTTGACAACAACACTCTCGTCCGCGACCCCATCTACCTCAACTTCTACCACATAGGCAGCACACAACGGCACCCTGGTGACTTCTTTCCCTCCACATCCGTCTCCTCTCTGACCTTCCAACCCCTCCTCCGGGAAGAGATCTTGCACTCGCACACCTTGACAAATGGCTCTGCTCCCGTAGAGTAAGCATCCGTAGCACGCCCGATGCCAGAAGCACCAACCAAAGCTGACGCACTCGTCGCCTCGGAATATGAGCTCGCCGCAAACCCAGCAGATGGCAAGGTTAAGAAGCGCTGCGTGGCATTCTGAGCAGGCTAGACGTGCAGAGTGGCCAATAATCTGGGGAGGTCCTTCAAAGACGTGGAAGCAAAACGTGCAGGTGAAGATATTAGTTCGGCTAGGGTCTGGCATGTTAAAAGAAAAAAGAGAAAGAACTTGGGTCGATCGTCAAATTAAGGGTATCGCAAAAGAATGTAGAAGAGCGATGCGTCCGGATGGTGTTCTTGAAGAATGACTATAACATAGATAATATTTTAGGTGATAAGGAGGATGGCATCTACAGCCCAAGATTAAAGACATGAGTAAATTACCAAGATGGGAAAGTGTAACTTGTACATGAAGATGGCAAGCGCATTCATCATCACGAAACAAGAGAAGGAAAAAAGTAGAGATATGTGCTTGAACTTATACACAATTCTAGAAAATCTTTTACAGAGACAAACTAACTTCATCTGTATTTTAATCAACATGATCCGTTTTGCCTTGACGCCCCTAATCCCTAAACCATGGCTTATCCCAAGTCCTTTCTTTGCCGTGTGGACAGTATGCCAACAACATCACCGACCGATAAAAGCAATAATAAAAAGCCAGGTAAAAACAATCTCGAAACTCCGGCTTGGTCGATGCGCACTTCATCATTCTCTCCTTGTGTCTAGCTCTGGATGCCAACTGGCAGACTCAAAGGGCCATCATGCCGATAGTCAAGACTATCAACCGCTGCAATTTGTAAGTCTGCATGCAATAAGCCAGTCTCCAGGGAATAACAGACACACGGAGGTCGTATTATAAAATCGTTCAATGTTAAAAGACAGCAAAGCTATGAAACATAGGTACTGTTCTCACAATAATTCAATCATGGTAAAAATTAGGCTCGGTTCTTAGGTCGGGCAAGCATGTTGAGCCGGCTCATGCTGAGAACTGAACGCTTCTTGGTAGGGCTTGCCGACGCAGGAGCACGCGGAGTCACACTACCAGCCTTGGTCCTCATCTTCTTTGCACTGGGGGTGCCACCAACGAGACGAGGAGCGAGAAGGGCCTCTCCTTCAGGAACATGCTCGGCCTTGCGCTTCTTGGCTGCACGCTCGGCGTCCTTCTGTTCGGCTTCCTCATCATCCCAGCTGGTCCTATGTCGCTTCTTGTTGGACATACCGTGAGGCGCTCCAAACAGAATCTTTTTGGCTTCAGGTTCCTTATTCTCCTTGTTGATGCCAATGGGGGAGGTAGGGCCAGGGAAAGTACCAGGCATTTTAGCATCAGGCTTAAGTGACTGTCGCACTTGACGGACACTCGACTGGCCTGGAGAAGCTCCAAAGCCCAGTGCAGGGGCATCTCCAAACTCGATCGTGTGATCGCTGCGGAACGTAAATTTGCCAGGGACAGACGCAGGTGCGACATGCTTCTGCGGGCTAGGGAGTTCAGGGAGGGGTCTGAAACCGCTAAGATCTGGATAAACCACATCACCGGAATCAGCCTTTGCAATAGCACTGTCAATGCCCTGGAACTGTTCGTCTTCCAGAGTTCGTGTGGATTGGGCCTTGAGACAAGATTTCGTTGGAGACGGCGAGTTCTGTTCAAATGAGATGCGAGTGACCTCGGGGGTGAAGGCAACATGTTTTGTCACCTTTCGTCGAGGAGTAGTCAGAGGAAGAGGTGGCAAAACTTTGTCTTTAACAGCTTTGGGAGGGGCCGGTGTTTGAGAGACCATGGGTAGCGGGATTGCGGTCTGAACGTTGCCAGAAGGTGTTCGACTTCCTCGCAGAATCGATTTGACCTTATCAAACCGTCCTGGACTGAGGACCCGGGCTCGGGGTGTGGCAGGTTTGCCAGGCATGAGGAGGCCTGGGGTGCTGGTAGATTTAGGCAGACCACTCTTCAGGTCAGTCTTTGAAGGAGATTTGGTGAGTGAAATCGTGGGCTTGTTTGTGTGAGCAAGAGATGCCTTGGTAGGGCTCAAAAGTCGCGTCAGACCTGACTTCGAGGCAGGTAGCTTGGTGGGCAACTTAGTAGAATCATTCCCGCTAGATTTTGGTCGAGGGATTGAAGAGTCATCGCGGGACACGGGTCGGTTTGTTGTCGCATCATCTTCCTCTCGATGCTTTGATCTCTTTGATGGAACGCGTTGGTGTACATTGGGGAATAACAGCGGCTTCTTGGAGGATGCAGGAAGAGCCATAGGGATACCAGAAGGGGGTAGGGTTGCTTTCTTGGGTGAGGGCGATTGTTGGTATTCCTCGAGATCAACTCGCGAGGACTTGCGCTTGAGGCTTTGTGTGACGCGAGGAGTTGACGGTGTGGGAGGAATGTCCAGCTCGGCCTTTGAAGGCGAACGCGTCAAGCCAGCCTTGTCAGGAGAATTGGTCGGTGTTGTATCCAAGTTCGCCTTCGAAGGTGATCGCTTGAGCGATTGGACGACAGGCTGGAAACGTCCGTTCTGAGCTCTCCAAGCAGACGCGTGGTTCTCGATAGAATCCATCTTCTTAAATTCGGCCATATGCGCTGCGCTATAGCGGCTAGTTTTGCCCCTGGGTTTGGCAATCTTGCGACCATTCGCGTCCACGTCGGAACCCTCCGCGTCGCGCTCAGCGATCATGTCAGCCTTGATCTTGGCCGCCTTCCCTCGAAGCTCCTCCATCAGTCGCTGGGCATCACCGCTAAGATGTGTGTCGGCAGTCTCGCTTGTGAATCGGAAGGTGAAATCGGAAGCGGGTACCCCTATTTTGGAAGGAGTGTCTGGTACAGCACCGGAACGATTGATGTCCTTGATATCCGCAAAACCTAGTCTCATAGCAGAGGAAGGTTCGCCCATGGTATGATGGGCCTTGCTTGGGTGCATCTCTTCGTGAGGCGGTTTCATGGCTGAGGAAGCCGGCGTTGAAGGCGCGGCAGCTGGTGAGGATGGGACATTATTCTTGTTCTTGTTCTTGTTCTTCAGTTTGGGAAGTTGCTGAGGGGACTCGACATGAGGTGATTCGACATCTTCGGCAACTGCTGTCAGGTTGGATATCGCCGATTTGGGCTACAAAAAGAAAATCATCAGTTAGCCCGCCCATAGATTATCTAGGTCATGCCATCACGAAACTCACCTTAGGCGTAGAGGCCAACCGTGCCGAGCGACGGCGCGGGGGAGACATTGTGGTTGACAAATATGTTAGTTAAATTTCCGAAACTTATGCAATCCTTGAGCCAGTAATTCCAATAACTTAAGGGTCGCGGTCCTCAAGGCACAAGGGTGATAATTTTGGGGGTCTCTGGTATGATGTCAAATCTCTCCAGGTCTTTCTTGGATGGCGCGTGTATTCCGACGCTGCTACTGGTGGGGCTCAGCTGGTTTGTTTACATGGTCCGAGCTCCATAACAACCAGAGCAAAGGTACAGTGTCTAGTACAGTATCTTATCACTTCTACATATCTAACACTGTGCTATCACATAACTTACCTACCCTGTGGTATCCCGATGAAGTGCGAAATCTACAGAGTTCGAGGTTCCAATAACTGTCTGGATGTTTGTTCTATCTGTGGGACATTGGGGTTCTATATTTATTTGCTCTCGGCGAGAATCTCAGGATGAGCTTTTCGCCATATGGAATTATACTTTTGTCTTGCTGTTCTAAAGGATAACGACATGATATTATCGAACGGTAGTCAATTTCAAGGCGACCGCTATTTCCATATTTTGACGACAAAATACGAACAAGAAATTCTGAGTTCCACTGACTTAAATATATAAGATTAGTATGCTGTGTAAATAATGGTATATGGATAAATGTTATATGAGATGGAAGGAGGTTTGAGTAAAAAGCTTTGCCTACTAACCTACTCTTCTCACAATGGAGCTTGCTTTTATGATACACTCATATCACTATTGGCATATCACCGCACTTATTGCACAGATACCATACGCACACCACCACACTGAGCCCATGTGATCGTCGAGTGACCCTTGAAGATCGTACGATTGAATAAATATACATGAAACGGCGGTACCACCAAGAATCAGCCTTGTCATCACCAAAGGAATAGCGATAGTTTCGCAACAATCACACGTGAAGTTTCTCATAATAGCTTCCTAAATAGGCAGTCTCAGGAAGACACATATCCATGTAAGAGTGAGGCAGCCTGTTGTTATGGTCGAATTGGCTCAAACGACAGGCATCCTCTCATTACCGAGTTTGGACTGCTTGATAATGTGTTTAGGTATCACGGACTTCTTCAGGACCTATTTCTACCGTGCTTATTTGCGGCTCAACGAACTGCCTCGACTACCACCTGAACGTGTTCAACGTGAGATCGAGGCCAAATTTGCTCATATCACCCCATGGTCATAGCCATAATTCATGGGGTAAGGTTCCTTTGACGATCTACGGATGTCAGTTGCTGTAACCCCAAGCCACGCTAGAAAATTTCCAGAAGCACCACCCCATGTTCGTCTTAGAAACAGCCCGCCTGGAACTATGGCGCGACCCGATAAACCTGGCGCTGCCGGCACACAAGCCTAGTCAGCTTGAAGGTTGTCAGCTGAGGCGAAATTGTTTTCTTCTGAGCTATCCTCGGTGAAGAAGGTGAGAGAGTTTCGGCAGATCGAACTACCGGGTCAAGAAAAACAGTGAGATCATATCCAAGACATGAGTGTCCCACAATATAACAGCATACATATGGTACTCTACTTACCTACACTTCACCAAAAGCAAGCTTCTTATGCAATGAAGCCTTTCATATAGCGTCTGCGTCAAACTGAGGCAGCAACGGTCTTGAAGCTCATCGATATGAAAACAACGTTACAGGGAGGCCCTCAAGTTGTTGTCCAAGGGCGGAAGCTAAGGCCCAATGATGCTACAACAAGAGGCCGGGGCTGTTCGGGAGATGCAGGTCAAGCGGGTTCGCTAGGGCAAGCGAGACGAACCGTCTTGTTCAGCCTCTGCTTGGCAGATCCTCACATCGTATCCTCGCTCTTTAGTGAATGCTCGCAGGGATATTCCGTCTGTGCCTGGCCTCAGCCAACATAATCGACCCATAGGAAACAATAGGGCGCAGTTGACAGAGTGTTAGACACTTGTATAGGATTGATGGTACGTGCTTCCAACCATGGACAGGATTCATCAGGACTCGTCGAGATGCGTACGTGGTATGTTTATCTTGCTCAGATGTTTCAAGAGTACAAGTCGCTTCAGACCAAGCAGAGACTGGTTGATTTCCATAGAAAATGCTAGATTGGCACCTCCGAGCCAAGCTCAATTTAACAAGAATTTCATAAATCTCATAAATGGTGGGTGATCCGGGGTAACAGCAGTCACAATCTTTACCTCGGGGTTTGTATCCACAGCCAGAGCTAGTTCCTAGATCTGTGGCCCCGGTCAAACAAGCCATGCATGAGCAGGAAATGAACCATGAGCAGAGTTTTCAAGTTTCAACACATTCGGTTTCTGGAAGAAGGCGTGGAACCAAGTGATACCTGCCATCATGTGAGACTCCACAGCTACGTATGCGCCAACTGACCGGGGCTGTTCTCCCCTGTAACGACTCATGGCACATGCAAACATCGTGAACTATCGTCTAGGATTGTTGAGTTGCCTACCAACAGCAGATGGCGGATGGCCCAACCTCAGCGTAACGTTCTGACGCATACCTGCAGTGTCCAGAATCATCGAACAAACGGTCTGACTGGGGTATGGGTTTATTGGGTTCAACAAGGCGATCAAAACAACAATGGAAAACCTTGGTTAACAAATTTGCCGGGGTTTATGCCAAGAGGTAGACATGCCATATCAAGGAGCATGTAGGTGATGAGCATCAATATCATATTGATAAGTAAAAGGATAGCACGACTGTTGAAGCATTTGCTATGAAGCAAGGGCCTTTCAGCTACTAACTTTTGGTGATACAACTCAACAGCAGGACATATAACAGTATCCTCCAGGCCGTTGCAAAACGGTCAGCCACCTGTTCATATAGACACAATAGCCTGGGAGCCTGATCGACTCTTGCCATTGGCTAAGACATCCTCGATTTCAAGACCTCGTACGGGTACAAAGCAGTCATCGAGCATTGTATCATTGGGACACATGATATTGCTAGGATGAGCGTAGCTTGATAATAATTTGCTCTGTCCGGAGGTTTCGGAAGAGCGCGAGAGTTTACAAAACTAGGATCATGATGTCTCAAGTCTTGAGCCTGAGA
Source organism: Fusarium graminum (assembly GCA_013266165.1). Classification (NCBI taxonomy): domain Eukaryota; kingdom Fungi; phylum Ascomycota; class Sordariomycetes; order Hypocreales; family Nectriaceae; genus Fusarium; species Fusarium graminum. The sequence continues at coordinate 31,312 of JAAGWP010000077.1, read as the reverse complement.
GAAGCGCTAAGCAAAATCCGTTCATTACTGGACATTCACGTGTACCATAGCTGACAGCTCCACCTTGTGCTTGGGCGACCTGCTCTGCTGCTGTCGTAAGCCAGGCGTTTATTATAGCATTACATCAAGTCCGATTTTTGGACCCCGTACAAGTTTATGTACGATGAAGCCAGCGGCGTCGCAACTGTCGGGAAACTTGAGCAAGTGACCATGAAAGCTGTAAGGGCACGATAACACCCACCAAAGACTGTGAGGTTGAAGTGAAGAGTGGGGGCTGAAGTTATATCCCTGTCGAGGACAGACCTCAGTGATAGGGGGGCCCGTTCTCTGAGTTTTCTAGAACGGCAAGGGTAAGAATCAAAACAAACGGCGTAATTAAGCATGAAAGGATGATCATCGATACGTAGTCGAGTCAAATGACGAACCCCAGGATGGCATGAGCTCCAACTTTGATTCTTTAGGTTCATCGACAAGGGAGTCTGTCAGAGATTGCATCAAGTGTTGAAAATTTCAACCGGCATCAAGGAACAGGTGAATGATTGGCCGACGGATGGAATGGGTGCGAAATTTCAAGCGAAGCAGAAGAGGAAGACATTTTGGCACATGCACTCCGCCACCAAGTTGCACCGCGCACCGTCAAACCGCCAGAAACGCCCTGGCTGCTCTCTTGACAACCGCCCGGCGACACACGTATTTCCGGTGAGACGAGAGGGGAGAGCGAAAGCGGGGGCTCCGACGTTGCAGCTGCCGATCAGTTCAACCAGCAGAAAAAGTGGCCGACGGCCGATGAAGCATATTCAGCCGGCGGCCACGAGCAAGAGACGTTGATGGCGGTTGTAGGGACATATATTAGTAGATTTTGAGCATTCTCACCAAGACCATGGATCTCTTATCAATGCCATCGTTCTCATCTGGAATCCCACTGTGTCACCAAGGGCTGGCCTGGCAGTAACTAGCCTTATCCCTCCTAGGTTCAGCTCGAATGTGATGGATGGGTAAAACGAGTTTAGTTCCAAGGTCGAGGTGGGATGTCCATGGAAAAGAGGCCAGGGCGTGCATGGCTGCGGCGTTTATGTCCTGTAAGAGTGAGTGCCCCAACACCCGGTTCGAAGTCAAAACACGATACGTCGTCAATAGATAGAATACGGCACTCTTTTTTTGGTTTATCCCTCATCTCATGTGAATGTTTAAAAGGAAATCACGACGGGACCGTGCGCTCCATGGATGGCACTGAGGAAGAATTTAAGGTCGAGATTGGGGAGTCTGGTGGTGGACTGGTTTTTCTTAGTGGGTGGTGTCGCCTGTCTCTTGGGCTCCACAGGTGAGCCAAGGAAACCCACTCTCACTCCCCCAATACGCGAGCATGATTGGCCGATGGGCTTAGGGCCTCGAGTCGAAAGAGAAAAGAAGGAGTTTCCTGGGCTGCCCCCTCGTCGCAATTTACATTACATAAAACCGTATTCCCTTGCGGCCTGAGTGATCCCCTTCTCTGTTATCGCAACTGTTCCCCCCGAATTACAGCCCGTCTTTTATCTCGTCGTAGAATTTCTTACGTTTCCAAAGACCCTGCGACATTCAACTGGATTGATAGGCGCTTGTTAGACGCGTATCATTCAAACACATACATACTGTCTATCTTTTGATAGCCAAGCGTTGCTTTGCCTTGTCTATTGCGTCTGATAAGGCCTTTTCCCTCGCTGCTGACCCCCGTACAACCCCCAATCCGGGCTGCATCTACTATCTATTGCGCCCGCTGTCCCTACGCCCGCAACCGCAAAGCAAAAACCCAACGGGCGCACACTTGCCTGTCTCGATTCATTGCGCCCGTCGTCGTCTTGACGTTCCACCTTCTGTCACGTAACAGAATTCCCGTTTTGCGTCTCTGGGGCGTTTGCCGCTGCGCGGCAAATCGTCTAATAGCCCGGTCTGGGTAATGGCAGACAAGATGTCAATCGATAAGGCGGATCCTACGCAGCACCACCACCACCACAACAACAATCATCATCATCTCAATGGCCTAAACGGCCACTCTCGGGAAGAGACCGACTCTCTCGTTGGCTCAAGCCCTGAGGGCGATCATCACCCTACGATATCCTCTGCTACGAATGCTACCCAAGAGCCTCAGCAGCCCAAGAGGAAGGGCGGTCGAAAGCCTGTAAGTCTTGACTCGCTTTCATTTTTCCTTACACCATTCGATTACACTTCACGTCTCCTCTGTCTACCAGAAGAGAGTTTGTCACTGAACACGATGATCGCATCAAGAGACAGCTGTACTATCTCAGCTTCCCCGCTCTTGCTCCTTGGTCTCACTTTATTGTCTCTGTCCAAGACAACATGATATCAACACATAATCACCTTGAATAAGGACTAACAAAACGACAAGATCTATGCGACTTCTGAGGAGCGAAAGCAGAGGAACCGACAGGCTCAAGCTGCCTTTCGAGAACGTCGAACTGAATACATAAAGCAACTCGAGGAGACCATTCGCGTCCATGAGTCCAACCTCCATAACCTCCAGGCGGCCCACCGTACGGCCGCCGATGAATGCTTGATGCTTCGATACAAGAATTCGCTTCTTGAGCGTATCCTTCTGGAGAAAGGTATGCTTTTACTGGCATAGACAACAAATAATCGCATCTTATTGACACTGTTGTAGGGATCGATGTCCAGGCCGAACTTCGCGCAAAGACAGGCAGTCCTAACCTGGGACCAACTCATATGCCTCAGAACCTTGTTCAGCCGCCTCCGATTCAGCGCGCGATCATGAACCGGCACCACCAGTCTCGTCGATCGAATTCGAACATCGCCCCCAAGGCCGAGCCTGTCCCGGTGCTGCCACCTCCGCTTCAACCCCATTCAACTGCTACTTCACCCAAGAACCGGCCTACGCCATCATCGCACTCGAACTCGCCAAGCAACACTGGGTCTGCATTCTCGCCTGCCGCCTCCGATAACATGTCGATGCGAGGTTCGATGACTAGCATGTCGCGACAACCGATGACACAGCAGCCCCAGCAACCGCAGCACCAGCACCCGCATCACCAGCACCCGCAGATGCCCCAAAACTCGCAGCCATCTCGCCCATCGATGATGCAGAACAGCGGACGAGGAGGTCAAACCGGATCCGGAGCATCTTACTACCCTACCCCTGCTTTTCAAAATCACATAGAGCAGCTTGGTAAGTTTTCCCGTACGTTGTTGATCAGCAAACACGATCTGACTATCTATGTGCAGAACAAGAATACGACGCTCAAGCCGATATGATTGATGAGCCTGAAATTGAAACACCAGCAGCCCATGGAGGATACTCATCGGGCTACAATGGAGATAACCAGCAGCCCATGATGATGTCGCCCGCTTCCAGTGGACCCGGACATCAGATGACCCCATCTCATGAACCAGTTCAGCAACCTCAGACTACCCATTCGCAATACCCGTCAATGACGCAGCTATTGGATCAGAATGGCCTAGACTGGGATCCTTTTGGATTGAGTGCTAGTATGGCATTCCCCAACGGACAACAGTTTCAGTTCGAACAAGCCAACATGAGGTGAACTCATAATTCATATGAAACCTCTGGAACATGGTCTTTCAGGGGATCCAATTATCGATAGGCGCTTGCAGAGCTGACGTAGGAGGTACAGTCCCTCTACCGGCTTGCGACCGAGTCTATGAAGTTCATAGTTTGTGGGAGTTCTTGAGGGGCCGGGAGACCCTTTGTGAGCATAAACACTCGCGTACTATTGGCGTGCTAGAAGAGGACAAAAACACTTAACGCTCGCACTTGATTGAAAGGCAATCTCGACGCGACTGACTTGTTGGTTCTTCTGCGGGATGTGCGATAGATATATCCCACCGCAACAGACTTGGACAGCAGGCTCGTCCTAGCCCGGTCTTTAATCTGGGCCATGGTGCAGCTTGCGCTGTGAAATGTCACGGCTATGATAGCATCTCGATAGGAAGGCCTGTCGACGGACATTACGACTACAAACATGATGGAACACTTCGATATATAAATAACTTCGTATCGAGGAGCCCCAGCAGTATTACATTCAAGAACATTATCTACAGGTTACGATATCCGGCGACGTATTATCTCAAGAGCTACATATACCTACTATCTTGAATGCATCTGATGGGACACTGGCGCACGAGGACGCTAAAAATATAAAAATTTGGGGTTATATGATTTGACGGGATTTGGATTTGATTCAGGCCTCAAACCTCTGGAGGGGTTTTAAAAGTTAGTTATTGATCAGACGGAGAGTCTGTTGAAAGCGGATCTGTTTGGATTTTACGATACCTATATAGGTTTTGGCAGTAGTGAAGGTATCAGACAACGCCAAAAAATTTAGCATAATATGATACTCTCGCAATCGCACCATATCGCACTACCAATCTTTTCCGAGCATCCTTGACCATTGTATTCAAGCATCTCATTGACCGGAACAGCATTTGAGCCTCCTCCCGAGCAACAGACCTACCCCGGAGACGAGTTACGTAGTATGGGTCTTTCCAAGACGAAATGACGGACTGGAGCAATCGTGGAGCAAAACTTAGGAAGAAGAGTCTAGTGACTGGGCCAGGGAATCTCTGTGTTATGTAATTGTTATTAATAGCTTCCCTGCACGATCCTCAGGATTGTGTCGTGAGGATGGAGGCGGGTTTGGGCGATGCGGGAGAATCGGAGAATCAGTGGGACTTGGCGTGATCGGCATTTGGTGTGAGTTTGTTTTATTCAAAAAGGTTCAAGCTAGACAAGAAAAGACCGGGGAATTGCGGGATAAGACGTTCATAGTCTGGATACAGGTAGCCTTGGAGGCTATTTCGGCAATAGTAAGAGATGGAGGATGGATATTAGAGCAAAGCTTTACTCAATAGATCGAGAATGTTACTTGGTAAAGTTGGAAGTGAGATATATGATGAGAATACACCCATGTTGAAATATGGTCCCTTGATGGATCTTGTTATGTCAGGTATTTTTTCCACACAAGTATTCGTGTATCAAGTTTCATCACTTTATATGTATAGCATCATGATTGCTAACCCAATGATGAGTGTCTTGGTCCAACATCTCACCTCAGTCGTGTAGGCCGCCGCACTCCTCCAAAGCACCTTGATATCACCAGCATTATCCACATCGTCAATGTCACAAACGACCTTACACTCATCCTCACCATCTTCTCGTCGTGTCAACGCACTCTTTTCGCAAACTCCCTTTTGTAATATCTGACCGTCAAGGCTTCTTTTACCCTCATTTTCCTTGGTGGTGTTGTACACAATGTCGATCCACTGAATCTGCATATATGCTGCGTCATTGACACTCATATTGCCGCTCCAGGAACCACCACCACTCCAGGTATTGATGATGAGCTGTGCTGGGTCCTTGGGCGTTTGGAATTCTATACTGGCTACCTCCTGCCCCTGTGCGTGCCACAAAGATCGTTCAGGTGTCCAGTCCAGCCGATGCACAACCCAGTCATCCCATTTGATACCATCAGGCAAGGTAGCGTTGTGAGTGGCTTTAGCAACCTCATCGCCATCCTCTGTGAAAGACGGCTGCTTGGTGTACTGAACCCTATTATTGGCATCACGCGTCATGATTTCGATACCAGCTTCTTGTACATCGGCCAGCTCTTCTCCTCCAAGGTATGTGAAAAGGGCCATGCATGCGCCTGGGCTGCCGGTGATACAGGCGAGCATTCGCACCGAGAGGTAGTGATACGTCAACTGAGACTCGAATTCTGCTGCGCTCTGGAAACCGGGAAGCCGCATCGTTCGCAGGGTAAGGTATATATCCGAGGCTGCACCGTCATCATCGTTCTCCTCAATGTAGACGTTGTTTGGAGAGTTGACCATGAGTACAGTCGCATCGCCTGAGAGACTGACGCCGCGCCCACGATTGTTCCAGTCTTGGATACTCCATGTGCCATCCCATGTGTCGCTTTTGAAGTAAATGCTAGTAACGGCTGCTTTCTTGGAAGTATTCCGGATGGGGTCTGGGACTCGAGCGTATTCCCCAAGATCCCGGAAATCATGAAAGCTGTGTTGTGAATAATAGGCAGAGTTGGTGCCATTGGTAAGATAGCAGCTGCACTCTTTATCACTGACCGTCGAGGATCCATATGAAGTAGTAGCCAACACAGTGGGCTGGAAGCAAAACGAGCCAAGTGATAGATGCATGACAGTGAAGGAATCACGAAACCATAGGCAATAGCAGCATCGAAGTGGGCATCACCTTATAGAATCATCTTGAGTTGGACTATTGGATTGACCTGACCTATGGTAGCCCCTAAAGGCCTATGCTCGCAGAATGGTCGAGGCCTTGCCTAGCCTCAATCCTAACTGAGCTGGTGGCCTTTATGCTGTGAGCAATACAATCCAATAAGAGCCTTCATGAGTGGACATATTGGATTGATTCATTGGCTTGGCTTGTGAGGTTCTCATTGAATCAGAAGCAGATTGTTTGATGTGAATAGGTGAGAACTAAGGAAGTAGAGTTAAACGCTAGGTAGTAGGTACTAGGTAGACATCCAAGAAGTGCTCCCCAGTGACTCACGTGACCGGATCCATCGGTTGTTTCCGAATTTATGCATCGTCAGAGGCGCAGCTGATTCATCATTCCCTCCAATTCGTATTCGCAATCTTTTCTACACAAACGTCACCAAGTTACGGTTCAATTTTCTGCAACTTGCGACGCGCATTCTTGCTATGTAAATAGCTGGCGATCTCATTCTACTGGATGCTTTGAGGAACACTCGCTCAGCTCTGCTAAACCAAAATCCAGGTGCATAAGTATCATGATGACATTCTCGATTCTCGTAAACTCATTTTTGGGATGATAGACGCTTCGATATAATATCGCAACAACCCCTACGCCACTTGCCATGTCGTCGCCTAAGCCATCTGTAGGCCTAGAGGAGAGTGCAACTCAGTCGCCAAAGTCAGAGTCGCTAAACCACGACGGCGCGTCCGAACAAGCGGAGCAGAATTCCGGTCGCGAATCTGGGGAGGCTTCTGAATCCCCGTCCGATTCCAACAGTGTTGATGGGAAGAGCGCGCCACCTCTACCGAACGAGTCGACACCAGATGGACCACCTTTGCCCAGCGAACCTCTTCCTTCTGGGCCTCCGCTGCCTAACGAGCCTGCGCCGCAACAAGAGGACGACGGTTGGGACTGTCAATGGGACCCTGCTACTCAGGCCTGGTTCTTTATCAACCGCTTCACTGGAAAGTCTCAGTGGGATAACCCGCGCGTGGCTATGAGCGCTGCCGCTCTCGTCCCTGTCGTTGTATCAGCTGCGCCAGGCACACAACCCGGCGTTCCTCAACCTCCAACATCAGAGAAACCTGCCGCTGGAGGCTACAACCCGGCCATTCATGGCGACTACGACCCAAACGCTTGGTATGCCCAGGGTGGCGCAGAAGAAGATCAGGTAGTGGCCACAACCGCCGCGATTGGCGAAACCACGGAGATCTATGGAGCAACAGCTACCTTCAACCGTTTCACCGGACAGTTCCAAACAGCTGGTCAAGGACCCGAGCGCCATAGCGACGAAGCCAAATCTAAGCGCCAAATGAATGCTTTCTTCGACGTCGAGGCCGCGGCTAACGCGCACGACGGGCGTAGCTTGAAGGCAGAGCGCTCAGGGAAGAAGCCTTCCAAGACGGAACTGAAACAGTTTAAGGAGAAGAGACGAGCTCGCAAGGAGGAGAAGCGTCGCGCTTGGTTGAGGGATTAAAGACAGGGAATTTCTACATTTTCGTATACAGGGCGGCATCATCGCTGGAAGGCGTTTTCTTGGTAGGAGTTGGCGGGAGGGCGGTTTCTGGATTTTTAGCTTGGAGAGATAGCTGGCTTCGTTGTGCCGTGCTAGGCGGTGGCTTTGGGTGCAGGCATGATGTCCACATTGAATAGGACTGAATGTTGGGGGGCCAGGGACCAGATCATAAACATTATATACCCCCAATAAACTCTTATAACAATTACTTTTCTATGTCATGTACATCTACTCATCGTCATCCTCGTCGTCATCCTCGTCGTCATCCTCGTCCAGCTCCATATTCAGATGAACGCTCTCGTCATCATCGTCGTCATCCTCCTCTTCAACTTCCTCAACCACGACTGGGGCGCTTTGAATGGGTGCTGGGAGAACTCGATCGGGAGATGTGGACTTTTCCAGGACCTGTCTCTTTGGAGGCGCAGAGTCTGATCCCTCGTGCTTTCGTTTAGGCGGCGAGGCTCCTCGAGCAAAGGCGTTCTGCGTTACTGAGGTGTTGGCCTTCTCGATAGGGGCGAAGGGGTTACTCTGAATAGGCAAATTCTTCTCAGCTTGAGGGGCTTCAGGAAGCGTTCCTGGCTTGAATAGGTCGCCGTTCTTCTCGGGCATCGCCTCTTCCTCGTTATCACCATCCTGCATCACCTCATCTTGCTCATCTTCTTCCTCCTCTTCATCATCTACAGGAAGCTCCTTCAGTGGTTCTTCTCCGTCAGCTAGACTCTGAGCACCCGCACGAATGTTGGTACGTAGAATCTCAAGACCCTTGTCGTTAGGAAACTTCTGAGTGAGATGAGGCAGAATGCTAGGATACACCCGTCCACGCTGGTCCTTATACGGGTTGAGGACACTTGCGAGCATGGCATCGCGGTCGCTCGTCAGGATGGCAGTCTGATCAACAAGACCTCGGAGAGAAGCCTTGATATGTCGCTGCGGGAGGTGCGATAGGATGACAGGTAGGAGACCAGCAGCCGCCACCTTGTGCTTGGGTTCTAGAGAGGGGCTGGTGACAACTGCGTTAGCTTGAGGCTGGAGGAAGAGATCAGCATTGGCAGCGATAGTGTTCTTCTTGCTGTCAGTGCCAGATGCAGCCGGCTTCTCAGATTCCTTCAGGTGGCCGGCGTCTTGCTGCAAGTCGCGACAGCAAGCGCCGAGAATAGGGTCAAGGCTGCCGACAGAGGATTTGGACAGGGTCGGGCCTGAAACGATCAAAATCTCCTTGAGGACAGTGTAACCAGTTGTTCGGACAGTGGGAAGGTTGATGCCTGACTTGAAAACGCGAACAAGGTGGTCAAGGACTTCAGGAGTGACAGACACAGCATTTTGCTCAAGACGCTGGAATAAAGCTTCGATGAGGTGCAGAGCAGCAACGTGGATGTCGGGGAGAGCTGCCCAGAGATCTTCCTTCTCCTCCCGAGCAATCGCGGCGCTGGTCTGAAGCGCTTGATCCCATGTCTGGGATTTGGGCGACAGTCTCGCAATGAGAAGAACTCGGGATGCAGCGTCGACCAATGCGCTCGTGGGTATTGTGACAGGCGCCTTTGTGGGATATCGTAGGCAGTCGGAGAGGTATTGGAACAGGCCGATCAAGCGATCAACGCCAGCGTTCTGGCCTGACCATGATGGAAGCTCATCTGCAGTTGAGCCACCACCATGAGGTTCACCAGCGACTTCAACTTGTGATCGCGTGAATCCGTTTGAACCCTCCCATGATTCTTGGACCGGCCTCAGTACTTGGTCCGCTGTAGAGTGTATATCCCTAAGAATGGTGTTGACAAGCTTGGCCCACTCGTCGCTGCCTCCTGACTTGGCCGCGACATGGTGAAGCGAGATGACCAGTTTCCGGGAAGCTCGCTGCAGACTTTGTGGGACGGCAATCTCGTCTGACTGGGTAGGAGCGAGATACGGCTTGACAGCGTTTCTAAGCTTGGAGTTGGAAGGACGAATTGTGGTTGGATAAAGAGGGATCAAAGCTGAGAGGGCGTCGCAAATAGTCTCAATTACAGACAGAGGTGTTTGAAGTCTCTCGCCATTCTTTGGGGCACTAATGAGCTTGAGGCAAGCGGTGACAAAAGTTGGGATTGTTGGAGTGGCAATCTCTCGGACCAGGGTTTGATATGGTTGAACTGAGATGTAGATGCGTGTAAGAGTCACGATAGCCAACTCCTTTGAAGCAATGGGATCACTTTTCTGCACTTCGTTAGTACTCGAAACAGAGTAGAAGGTAATAATCAACATACCTCAACTACAGACATGAGCCCAGTGACCCATGGCTGACAGCCTCGCAGAGCTTCCCATCCACCAACGTCCACCATAGTCTTGATGAGCGCAACAGCTGCGAACCTAGCTTCACGGCTACGGCCATTCAAATGGGTTGTGATACTCGTCTTGACCTTGTGAACGAGCTGGGCAGCTTCAGAAGAGCTACTGTTGACCTTGCCAGAAGGCTCCGAGAGTGCTTCTTTGCAATGTAGGACATGGTTGATGAGAGATGGCAGCGCATGAGGCAGCTGGGTAGGCGGAATTGAGACGAGTTTGCGGCTGAGAACCCGCAGATCGGGTGGTAGTGAGGCAGCCATAAGCGCTGAGTTTCGAATCAAGTTCGTTGAGAGAGATTGTGTGGTCTTGGTCGTTTTGCGACAAAGTTGGTTCTTGATATTGGCCCAGTTGAGAAGAAGTAGACCAACAAGATTGATATTGCGTTGATACGTAGGACTGATAAAAATAAACAGCCGTGAGAACGTTTCCCCCGGATCCGGCAAAGAATTCAGATCCCAAACTCGTGTTATATGCCCAATTCTTGGTGTGCCACCTCAAATTATAAATGAAGCTGTAGATTAATCAGTCGAGAAAGCCTCTACCGAAACTTTTTTTTCTGCTTCCACTGAAGGTCCCTAGTCCCTAGCGACAAGCACAGCTAATGTGGGTTAGCTCGAGCGGCGGGAAGACCCCTGACAGTGGATGCTTTTGTGCTATCGCTGAAGACTCTGATTGGCCCCTGAGTCGAGTTACGTCGTCCCAGCTCTCATCTGTCAAATACCTTGAAGTCCAGAGACCGCAACAATCCCATCACCACAAGGGGCATCCAAAACAACGCGAGGAGCCTCTGGCACAACCAATTCAATTGTCCTAATACCTTGATAGCCTCTGACCCGAGGTTTGCCGCCCATCTTCCCTGTTGAATTCTCCACGCCATGAGCTTGGCGCTTTCTGGTTGCTAGTCTAAGTCCGAGACCAACTCCTGAACCCCGAATAGCTCGAATCATGGGTGTAAGACGAAACAAGCATCCTCACCAAATTACCGCGAAGCTGACCCTGCATTGTGACGGCCCTATAGCCAAAGGCTGTACAGTACATCAACCAGCTGGACCATGCCCGCTGCGACGGCAACTGGGACCTAGTCCCGGAGCTTGTTCGCAAAGTCCGCAAGCATGCTCCCGAGAGGGCCTGTAAGATATTCTCTGGATAGATTCTTTGATATACTAGGCTGACTATGCTTGATAGGCCTCGCATTGACCGCTGAAACCGAATGCGCTATCGCCAAAACGACAGGAGCGGGTACAGCAAGTCACACCAAGACCGAAGATCGACCAGCGACCGCCATAAACACCACCGAAGTCAGCGTTGCGGAGCAATTGCCAAAGCTTGAGGCAGCGATTGACGAGGAAGCTGCATATGAGAATGATAGGTTTCAGGCTGAGGTCTGTGCTGGGTGGCTGCACTGGATATTAGAAGACTATAACCAGTGTGTTACTCGACTGCCCGAGAACAACATTGTGGAAGGAGATATCAATCCGGCTGACAGAAGTGCCGAATGGACAAGTGTCTGCGCCCTCAAAGCAGCGTATCTCAAGGCTAACTGCCTTGCGCGCAGCGGCGAGCTGAAGCAGGCCCTGCTTTCCTTCCGGGCCGGTCTTCCATCTCTTGCACGAGTATGGGCAGATCAAGGCATGGGACGGCAACTTCGTTACTGGTCAGAGCTGTTCCTTACCGAATACTGCATGCTATCTGGTGAAGCGTACAGGAACAATGAGATCCCTCAAGGCGATCCCGACTCGCTAGCTGGTTATCGTGCATGGGCAAGATTCTGGGACACCATGTCAACTCCCGTTACTGGAGGACAAGGCTTTAAGGGATCAGTTCCTAGAAGAACTGTCTGGAGAGAGTACTACCTGGCCCTTTCACAAATCCTCGAGTACGATCAACCTTTTCCTACTGGGTTCGTCAGCAATACGGCGGGTAATCTTTCACCTCGGAGTCAATTGCGAATAGAGCTTAAGCATGCGGAGACAACCTATCAGGCCCTCCTGCTGGGCGAGACATCTTTCCCCAGAGCTGACGAGGAGCGCGAAGAAATCGAGGCCTTCGTCAATCAGGTACTACAAAATTGGTCTGTTTTCTGTGGACGAGGATGGAGTGAAAAGGACCTTGGCCAGGGTGGACGAGGCAGCTTGAGTCGTGGAGTTCTTGACACCCTCTACAGCGCATCGATGAAGACCTACCATTCGACATCTATCCTGCGCTCCTTGTTTCTCGTTCACCTCTCGGTTGCTGAATTCGATCTGGCTTTCAAAGCCTTCGACTCTTACCTAGAGATTGTCAAGAAAGGCAAGGCCCGCGTTGATAAGACAGGACACATTGAGCCCAGTCTAGACGATGACGCCAGGGTGCTCGAGACGATCGCGCAATGCATTCTGGCTCTTTGTCGATATGGCCAACGGCCTGCTGCTGAGAAAGCCCATCACCTTGGATTGGAATTGGAGGACTGGCTGGCCAAGTTACCGCAAGTAGCCTCCCCGGACAACCCTACACCCGCCATTGCAGAGAATGATGAGCTCAACGCGCCACATCCACCTTTACCACCTCATACTATTGCTCTAGCATGGCAAGCTATCGGCTTGTCACAGGCTCACTGGTCGAGGATCACACACGAAGCCTCGGCTAGGACTGAAATTCAGCAGAAGGCTATCCGCTGTTTGAGGAAATCACTCTCAGCGGATCTTGGCCGCTCGAAGGACATCAGAAGTTTCTATGCTCTGGGTCTGCTCTTGGCTGAGCGAAGAGAGCTGACTGCGGCGATTGAGACCACCAGAACCGCTTTGACAGCAAGCAAAGATCAGCAAGAGAACTATGATTTAGTGTATGGTCCATATTGGCAAGAGCGTTCTCTTATTCCTGTATGGCATCTGCTAGCTCTTCTGCTCAGTGCTAGGCAGGATTATACCATGGCCGCCAGGGCTTGCGAGGGTGCTCTTGAACAATTCAAGGATAACACAGTCTTATTCGGTAAGAATGATCAAGGTTTCAGAAGTGAACATCTCAACGACGCAGAGAAGGATGCCCTGTCAGAGGAGCGACACGGTCTAGTCGATGATATGGATGATGGTGAAAAGGAGAGCATTCTGGAAGTCAAGATGACACAGCTTGCATTGATTGAATTACTCGAAGGTCCCGACGTGGCTGTCAATGCCAGCTTCGAGTTGCTGACTCTGTTCTCGAGACTATTTGGCAATGTGGCGGCGCAACCCACACTTAGCCCACCCAAAGCTATAGAGCCACCCAAGACTTCGGGTACGCTTAGGAGCATTAGGGGCACCATCTTTGGTGGCCATGATCGCTCTCGGCCCCCGACAAGGCAGGTCTACGCTGCTGCCGGTGACAGGAACCCCAGACCTCAAACTGCAGCGACAATGCGCAGCAGTGCACCGACAATTCAAGTCACAGGAGATAATGGATCCTCAGCAGAATCACGACCACGAACATCAGCATCTTCTGTCCGTCGCAATAGGAGTGCCACAGGCAGAAGTAACAGTCTTCAGAAGCGCGAACGAAGCCACACCCGACAACGATCTTCTAGCATAGGAGCTATTTCAACGTCGCATGGGCCTACAGTTGTCGATGGCGATGTCTTCTTCACACCAGCTGGCCCAGGCGGCGTGGTTGAAGAAAATAAGCAGCAATCGGACTTCTTTACCATGCCGGATAAACGACAACCTCCATCGAGGGGTTCGTCTTTCTCAAGAGTACGACCTGTGGGACATCTCAACTCATATCTCTCAACCCAGTCCAAGTCGACCGATTATTCAGAACTATCAGTCGATAACGCTTACGCGTCCACCTGTATTCTACCACTGATTCACTTCCCCAAGGACAAGGAAAGGGCCCAGCGTGTGACCCTCTTAGTTAGGGTTTGGCTCATGATCGCTGGTTTCTACCGCCGAGCAGACATGAAGGAGGATTCGAAGGGGGCCATTACAGAAGCGCAGCGACTTATTCAGAGCCTAGAGTCTGATTTGGCTAAAGATCCTTCTGGCTCAGGTGCTCTGAAGACTCCAAGCTGGGCTGAGAAGAAGAGTGTTGAGGACTTGTGGAGTGATTTATATGCAGAGGTAAAGCTCCAGAACTCCCTGATTCGACAGATCTGGTCGACTAACAACTTTATAGCTGGGACAGTTATCTCTATCGAGAGGGGCACCCTACGCGGCCCGTAATGACTTCGAAACCGCTCTCACACATACGCCAAACCACCCGGGTGCTATCATTGGCCTCTCCAACATTCTGCTTGACATTTACAGTGAAGACCTTCTCCCGCCACCTCCGATCCCCTCCCTGGAAGATGCTCTGCTCAACCTCAGCTCTGGAAACAGATCCAAGTCTAGTTCTACCAGTTACGCTGTATCCCCCTTGCCCTCGACACCGCTTGGTCTGGGCCCTTCATCAGAGCTTCAATCCTCTCCCAACCCCCCGATGGATGATGATGAGCTTCCTGCTACCTATAAGGCAACCCGTTTGCCGGTTGTAGATCGCCTCGCTTCTCGTGATCGTGCGTACGCTCTCCTTTCTACCCTCACTAAGCTCGGTTCTGGTTGGAACTCGTCTGAGGCATGGTTCACGCTAGGCCGCGCTTATGAGGAAAGTGGCCAACCTGATAAAGCAAAGGAGGTACTCTGGTGGTGTGTGGAACTTGAAGAAGGAACTGGCGTTCGTGACTGGCGTTGCCTGACCAATGGAGGTTACATTATTTAGGAACCTCAACCAGCGTCCAGAAGATGTTTTGTGTCTATTGGTTGATGAAACGAGGGACAATAGCAGATGGGACTTGCAACTAATATCTCGGTCGTTCTCGCTTGCTTCTACTTATTTGCATTGAAACTTCCATTCTCTTTTCTTTTCAGTATAATATGTTGGTAGCTAATTAACTTGGATCTTGCCGCCCGATTCACCCAGCTATAGAAGTATTCTGTACGAACATATATAGGGAAATATGAAGCAACCAATAAATGCGAACAATCGCTCAGCCATGACTTGCAGACAGTTAAATACAAGTTAGATATTGACGCGTCTTTGAGTATGCCACGAAACTGTCGCTCGCAATGGGTTGAGAACAATCTCTTCAACAATTTCAACTATCGCTGTCCAAACCTGATATTGCTCTGCAGAAGTATAAAATGGCCGGAAGGCTATGCACTGCGCTCAAGTCTCCAGATTACGCTCCCCTTTCCCCTTTGACTTTTCACTCTTCAAAGACTTATCATCCGTTGATGTTTCGGAACCTGAATCGGCAGTTGCATATCCCATCGATGCTGAAGCCTATTCATACCGCACACATCTGTGTAACATCTCGCAAATCTCATCATTAGAAAGCGCCGTATCGTCTGGTAAGGTGTAGATCTTCCCTGCGACCTTCTTGAGTAAAGATAACTCCTAGCGACTCAGTATACTCTCTGTGTTTTCTTCCCTGATTGTTCTCAATCGGTCGCTGGCCTCTTTGAATATTTGAATCTGACTGCCCTTAAGCCTCAAACCAAAGAAGATAGGCTCATTTGGAGAAGATAGCGAAGTTTCCATCTGTTGATCTGTTTGATCTGGAGGTCCAGATTCAGATTCTGAAAGAGTGCCATCGCTCGTTTCAACCTGGGGTGTTATCAGCCAACTAAGTCTGGTTTGTTGCTACAATATGCATATCTGACCTGCTCGCCATTACTGTCGTTGTCGTCATTCTTGAATGTGTTCCAGCTCCTTTTGGAACTCATTTTGAGCACGACGGTGACGAACACAGCAAAGAGGGATACCAAAGCGAGTCGAATGTGGTTACGTTGGAGACGCAGGTAAACAAATGCGATGTTATCGATGTCGATAGTGATGGTAATGACGTTGAGAGAAAACATCTAATGGAATTGCGATTTATCGTCGTCCTTTTACATCTATGCCTTCCTTCATAATAGTTCTTACAACGATGGAGCAGGCGTTGATGAGATAGTCATGCCTTCCTAGTTAGGTGAAGACAAACTACCACGAAAAGTCGGTAGATTCTGATGCGCAACTCTGATTCGTTTTTTCCTTTTAGATATTGCAAGTACAGTCCGCATAGTCATTGCGGCAAGTCAGGCTGAGGTGTATAAGCTTAGTTACTTGTTACGTTAGGGCAATAAGAGGCTCAAGTCAGTTATGAACCAACTGCTAACATTCATCTCGAGATAACCGGGGGACCATTATATAGATACTCTTCAACTGCATAGACTTCTCATTTCAGTGTCAAACACGTTTGTTTTTGAAGAATTTGTATTTATCTCGTTCTTTTTCAACCCTCTCCACGCCCTCTCCATCCTCTCCAACAACCATGCCTGACTCGAAACGATTTAGCCGCCCACATGAAATAAATAAATGAAAAGGGGGAATATTTGTTTTGACTAAGAATGACAAAGAAGACGATTCTTTTTAGCTCTAATATGTGTGTCCGCAAAACTCCCTGAATATGCGCCGCGAGGCTCCCATACACCCGCCTATCCTTGGCTCCAATCATCATCATCTCACCATGCATGCTATTCAGTCATGGTATCTGTCCCTTTTTATCAAATTGTAATCATATTTTCTTTCCTTTGCCATCTACTGTCGGGACTTGAGTAGGTTCTGCAAGTAAGAAGCAAACTGTCTCTTGTCCGTCGATGTTGTAAGAGATCGTAAGAAGTCGTCACTGTTGACGCCAAGGCTAGGCAGGAGGTTATTTTGTAGATCCTGGATAAAAACATCGCCTGTCTTGGTATAGATAGCCTGCTCTAGTCCTGCAATTTCTACGAGAACTTGCTTGGTCTGAGCGTCTTGGAAGGGGCGGAAGTTGGGGTTCTTGATAACTTCCCAGCAGGTCGAGTGAAATCTTTCAATCATGAATTGGTCGAAACCAGGGAACGCAGGGTTGGGGCTACCAGTAGGAGCTGTCGGGTTCTGCGAAATAGTGGCAACATCAGGACCACCCCAAATAGTTGCCATCCTCATCATGAGGGTAAAGGCCAAACGACTACCTCCAATGTTACCTTCGAGCGTCTTGGCGAGTTCGATAATAGACGAGATCATGGGCTCGAAGAAACCCTGGTTGGATTCGCTGACGAGAACACCGTCCAGTCCGTTGTTAAGAATGATCTGGAGGAAGGTGAGATATTCTCTCCTCAGCTCGGCCAATTGAACCTCGTCGTCAGTTCCAGCAATGGGCTCCGTAAGCCCACCAAAGATGCGCTGGAGCAGGGGAGTCAGAAGCATGTTAAGGACTTCGTAAATCTCAGCCTTGAAACCAAATACCACCTGATCCAGGAGACGCAGGAACATGGCCATCTCGTCCTTGGACGAGCTCTGGGACAACAAGCCCTCAATCCACTGCGGTAGCTGGGGCAGCACAGAAGCGCCCAAACAACCCAGCAGCTTAGAGAAAGCTGACCGACAAGCAGTTCGGATCTCACCAGATGAGTTCAGCTGGTTAAGAGCAATGAGAATAGCTTCGGCTGCACGAGAGAACTCGTCAGAGACGGCCTTGTCAGGGGGCCCATGTGCGTTGGCGGACGTGATGCCTGGGGTCCAGTCGGAGAACCCGTGGGCTAGTGTACCCAAAGCCAAAACAATGTGGTGCACTTGGAGAGTAGCTTGTGCATCTCCAGCCTTGGCTCGTGTGAGATGGCCTTCCATATCTGAAAACAGTGGATCCATCACAGACCGGGCATACAAGGCTTGCTTATCAGCAGGCGTACTCTGGGTTGAGGAAATGCATCCAATTGCCTCAAACAGGTACAGCTGGCTGGTAAAGAGAGCATCTGCGGAGTGATCAGATTCGTCTGAAGACATGTCATCGTCTGCGTCTTCACCAGGAACCTCAGCCTTGATAGGCAAGAGATCTCCGATTGACTGGATGACTGTCTCTGCAACATTGCCAACTTGAGCACGCAGCTGCTTGATGAATCGGTGGAAAAGGTACCACGATCGTGTTTTTATGCGAACGTGGTCATGATGCACTAATCGTACGAAGTTCTCAAGCACCTGAGGAATGTACTGTGATAGATGGTTCTCGAAAACAACGCAGTACCTGACGCAAATCTCCATGTACTGTAAGAGAATGGCCGGGTGGGAGAAGTTGGCAATACCTGCAACATATTAGTTCCACCGTACTGTAAAGAATTAACCGCGAGAATACTCACCAGATTCGACCATCTTCTGCATCATAACCACTAACCTCTCAGAGGCTTCAGTGGAAGGCTGGTTCTTGGTTCCCAAGCCTTGGTTAGGCAGGGCAAGCTCGCCGAAGAGGTACATCTCATAAAGAGCAAGATCTAGATCTCGCCAGTCCATATGCGAACCCTGCTGATCAAGAGTCTGGAAAGTGGTGGCAACCAAATTGCTGAGCATATCCATGTACAGAGGTTGATCAATAGCAGCGATCGACTTTTGCAGGTTTTGGAGCTTGCGGCGCAGGTCTTGAAACTCAGCTTCGTCAGTCAGCTCATCTTCATCACCCCAGCTGGTGGTCTCATCGTATCTCATTTTGTGGATAATGGCATCTAGAATTGGTGCAAGCATGCCCCCGTAGTCTTGATGAACGACGGTAAGTTTACGGAGGAAGGTAAGGAGGTCTGTCAGGGCGGGAATGACAGAAGAGCAGACCTCATCATACTCGTCGGAGAAGAAACGCAGGAGGAAAGGCAGGAAACCTTGAAGGTGCTGGTTGGCTCTGGCGCGAGTGTCATCACTGATCTGGTTGTCTTCGAGAGCCCGTACGATATCGGAGAGGACGGTGTTAACTAATTTGGCAACTGCCTCGGCCAAATCCGTATCATATCGGGAGGTTCCCTTGAACTCGTTCAGGGAAGGGCTAGCAACTAATTGTTCGACGATTTCTCTCAGGTTGATGAAGGAGATCATCTCCATCTTGTCTGCAGAACGCATTTTCTTGCCACATATCTCGTTCAAGGTGTCGATGGCGGTATCGCGGACCTTGTCCTCACCTGACGAACTCGGCCGCCCAACTACCGGCAGCAAGAGTCCGAGCATGTCCTGGCTGATAACCAAAGAGATGTCCATCCAGCTGACCCATTTGCCCAAGACCTTCAGAACAAGCTCTACGACGGTATCATTGGTCGAGTATCGTGTGAGCAACTGTTTCCACGACTCGGACACTTTATGCATGTCTTGAGCTCGGAGTTGGTCCTTGAGCTCTGTATTTCGCTTGGTTTCGTTGTTCTGCCGTGACAGAAGCATATCGGCGATCTCGTCGTGGATGGAGCCGAGGACTCGAAGATAGAAAACAACACCAGGAACATTTTCGGTGTTCGTGGGAATACCTGCCAGCTCGATGTGGTCATCGAGGAAGCTTTGCCATCCGTTTTGGTAGAGGAAAACGAACAGGTACGTCAAAGTCTGGGTGAGCTTGTTCTGGAGATGCGCAGGATCGGCCTCTTGTTGGGCGTTGGGGCCATACGTCTGGCGGCAGTACTGCAACAGAGTGTCTTTGAGGAAGCCAAGGCTTGCCTGGTCAAGACCCTGGGTGTGGACGGCATAGTTGACCACCTCAAGACAGACCAGACGCACGACTTCTGATGTTCGGGGTGTTCGAGCGAAGAGAGTGGTGCAAGCTTGCCATCCTGAAGCGTCGGTTCGTAACTGGTTCAGGTATTCAAAAGCTTGTTCTTTGATGTTATGGTCCGAGGTAGGGTTCGAGAGAATCTCTACGGCGTTCTCGATCTGAGCCATTGAGGATTAACGTTAGCAAAAAGACCTTGCCGTATATTTATGAGCTCGAAGTAGTATCCAGACCACCGGGTCAGGCCTCGAGAATCTATCCGGACATTGGGCCGATGCGGCTTGGCCATGACCAAAGGTGATGGTTGAAATGGCGGGGCACGAGAGTACCTCCGGCGTCATGGGACAAAGACAATAGAGGAACAAGGCAACAACTCACCTGAGCTTCCATGATCAAGATTCAGTTGTGTAAGAAAGAAAATAGGTATCTCGAATATGCACGATGCTGCTATAACTCCGGCAGCTTTAGGTATACAGCATTCAGCATAATTTATGATAGATGTAGAATGGAGGACAAGGCGAACAAGGCTACCGAGGGGTCATGCCTAAAGGAAGGTTGGGGTTTGATGTCGGGTAAAAAGAGCCTATATGGCTGGCAAGGGTCGCAACTGATGGGTCTGGAGCTTTTGCAGCGGCAACAGCGTCGAAAAAAGCTGGTATATGCACAAAAGAAGAATTCCCAAGGCGGTGACACTGGTTTGGGCTGCGAATGTCGTGTGAAGAATGCGTTTTTATCTCAGAGATGTGCTATTTCTAAAAGTCGGTGCGCTGAACTTCTGGCTCGATGTGGGGTAACTCTCTCGGCACATGTTCGGCAAAAGGACCTCTGTCAGTCACCCAACTCAACAACAACACATAACTAACTCTCTCAGTGAGCTCTCAGTCAAACTGCAAACTTGTGATGCATATGATGGATGGTATTTGCATATCGGGAGTTCGTTACCAAGGGGACATCTCGGCTTAATCTCAAAGCACTTTTGGAGAAATGGGATGCACAAAAACCGGTATGAGCGGTGGAAGGCATGAGATACTTTCTACTAGACCGCCTACTCAATGCTTCCAACGCTACCAGGCGAATCTATAAGTCACATATACAACGAATGGCCACTCTCACTCCTGAGTATACGAGCATATGACAGAGCCCGCCAACATCGACATATGTCTCCAGTAAAGATGAAAGGTTAGCTCGAGCCCTACTGGTGGGGTAGGGCAACTGAACCAAGCTATCGCTCAACATTAAGCTCTTCAATTAAGTCGGCGATGACTTTGAACACCCCGATCAAGACGAAGAGAAGCAGTTCTGGGGATCCTATAGTCCCTGCCAAGACCACGAAGTCGATCGTCGCTCCGCTATGTTCGTATGGTGCTCGAGGTCTTCTTTTGTTCGTCCTCTCGTCAACTGGCTTTCTCATAAGTGATTACCATTCGAAGATGGAAGGGAAAGCGACGATATCTGCTCATTTTGACGGCGCTTGAAACTGGTGAAGGAGCTTGGCGCATAGACTCGGGTTGCTCAGCCTACATCCTATGAATAGCCTGTGATTGGGTTGAACACTAAGCAAGGTATCAATGAAATCAATGGTGAGCAAGAAACTCAGAAAGTTTTAGGTAAATAGACATAAGATTGACCCGACGCATCGTCTTTATGCTCGATTAGAGACTTTGCTGATATGAAGGCATGATAGGTCCAGATTGAAGTCTACCGCATACGGACCGCATCAGAGCACAAAAATCGTCAAGCGTAAATGAAACAAAAATGGCATGATCTTCGACTGTGCCAGAGAGTATTAAAGAAATTGAAACTGTTATAGGTAACGATGTCGTGGATGAGCGCTTCCTATGACGGCGTTTGTTTTGAACTTCCTGCATGAAGAGTCGTTCGGAAAAGCTGAGGGCCGATCACAGCCGATGTCTCGCTCGGAGAATACTTCGGTAGTTTAGTCGCCCTCTGAATCTTGGAACAGGCATTGTCAAAAACAAGCATCGCCAGTCGACACTCAGCGCATGACGTGAGCTTGGAGCCAGTGCCTGTGGGCCAGCGGGCTTTGTTTCCTGGTCGTTCCTCGGAAAGTGACGATCGGCAAGACAAAGTTGCTGAAACAACTGAGATCGACAAGCGCTCGGCGCTTCACATGGACGTGACTATCTTTGGACGATCATCAATGGCGTAGTTTGTAGAGATCCTAAAAGACGAGTCGTCAGCTTCATTTCCCCATCCGTTACCCCCCCTTCTATGTGCCAAGTTCGCACTTTGTTTGCTAATGATCGAACTACACTCTTTAGTTTATATTGTTAAAGGGGTTTGAATCCCCTATATCGAAGAGGAATATAGAAGACTTTGATGCACTATACTGTTTCTGAATCGCATGTTTTTTTGTTTTTGATACACGGGTTCTTCCTGCAGCTAACGACTCGTTGCCAAGCTTCCATGACAGCCCGGGAAGATCGTCAGGAGAAGGCGGCAAGCCACTACCGACTGGGGCATTGGCTCACAACCACCAGCACCATGCAAGGGTCCAGCAGGGGTTATCGTAGCGGTTGGTGCTTGGATTCTGCTGTCCATTACAGTACGTACACAGATGAACAGACAGCAGACCTAGGCCAAAAAAGATAGAGGCATCCATCTCTGGATACAGACTCCCTGCGTTATGCCCGGCGATTACAGCTGATGATCGCACCGCCTTGCATGCAAGCAGCTTGATTGCATCGTCGATGGTGGATCTTTGACCCAGAGCCGCGTAAGACGCAAATATCGTGATTCTTTGTTTCGAACCACAACTCGACGTCATGGTTTTGTAAAAGTTGCTTTTTTGATCAACAGCGAACCAAGCCACATACATAGTGTGACAAGGGGATGAATCGCGGGAATAGACGCGCTCGCGAGGCCCAAGATTGGACGAGATCCATTGGCTTTAGGCTTGTTTTCTGGGTGGTCAAAGCACCACCATCTATGAATGGATATTTCTTGAGGTTTGAGGCCTCTTTACATGAGATCGTCATCACAGTCTCGAAATGGTGACTTTAATCGAGCTCGAAAATATGCCCACTACCCCAAACAAATATTTTGCTGGCGTCTACTCCATAATGGAAGTGATTATCTTACTATCAAAACAGTATTAATTTCTCCAAGCAAACCCCAGTAACGTAGCCGAGATGCGAATGAAAGAGGCCTGGTACATCCAAGGAACTATCGCATTCAAGTCTTCCAGATTTAGAACATTTGATCTCGGTTCTCGTTTTATTGTGATATTGCACTTTCAACCCCCTTCATATCCATGTGCGAAAAACAAGCCTGGATGTAGAAAAAGAGGCAACAGCTCTAGACCAGGTGATAGAAAAAACCTAGGTAGCTTCAGCATAAAACTAAGCGTTCTTTACCTAATCTTTACTTACCGCCAATCGAGATTGCCAAATCTTCTGGCCCCCTGTAGACAAGCTCCTGAGATCTGTGCTAATGTCGGCTGATGTTTCGATCTTTACCGGTAACTTAATGTAGACTCTCAGAAGCCTCAACTCGGAGAACAGTGCACACAGTCTGTACTATAACCATATAACCAATGCCAAGTTTCGAGAGGGCTTTTCTGGGGCAGGCGGATAAGAGGGTTCCTGCATGAGAGAGGGTGGCGTGGAGAACCCTAGTATCGTAAAGGCTCCTTAGTGCTGTATCAGATTTGTGTAATGTCAAAGAGGCCAATCATGTGTGTCATGCAAGCCCTGGACAGTAAAATTATGGGTGCGGTGTTAACCACGGACGGATTTACAGGATTCATTGGCTGTCACAATTTATGCAGTGAAACAGCGTCTCTCTGCGTTGTCTTGATGGATGTTAATCAACGTGGTTGATCAGCATCATAGCGATCTACCATGGCCAGTTGGAAACATGGAAAGGTGCCTAATAAAACATAGATAGCATCGAATTGATCTAATGCCACTAATCGTCTATCTACAGGTAGGTAGCACAAGGCGAAACAAGACATGTCTAGGCTTCTTCCGACATCCCAGTTTCGTAAAACAAACAAGAGCAAGGCTCTCTGTCCAATGAGCACAGCGTATCCGTAATTGCATAAATCCTCCACTTTCATCATGGCGGTCTGCCTCCTGGGGAAGGTGCATGAAGGCATGGGGCAACTTCCCTTCGTAACGTAGCACCAACGTCCACCAGCTGCAACTCCAGGGGAAAATGCCCCGGCCGGTTTCGCCTTTATAAGCTATCCCTGATCAACATGCACCAAGCATCGATCCTCATATGCCGCGTTCTAAGGTGAGGCCGACTAGACATAGTGAGAGCAAGCTCAGCAAAGTGATATCACTCGCTTTATGTTAGAGGCGCGATGGCTGCTTCGCATGCGTTTTTGGAGCCTCATTGAGCTTTCTTGCCACAGATTAACGAGCTATCTGAGCCTTTTCCAATCCTCGACAACCGTTCGCTGGACTTGGCGCTGCAGAACTCCCTCCGCTCACTCCAACAGCCACTCAGCGGTCAAACAGGGCCTGTCGATTCTTGGATGTGGCGGTATCCACTTTGGACGACCGAAATGAAGAGGGTGAACGGACGACTCTCACTCTGGTCCACTCCTTGTTAGTCTAGCAGTGGCCATTCAATCCTCGCATTTTTATCACAAGGGATCAGATGGTGTTCCCAATCCGAAACTATTCCTGTATGTCGAGAGTCTTGGTCGCGTGGCCGAGGTGAAGAGCAAGTCAGGTAAAATGTTGACCTGTCCGATTCAAAACTTGATCAGGTATTTCTGCCTTTCTAGGTATTCAGATCGGTCGAGTCTTTCAATATCCTGGGGCACACGGATGGTCGTTTAAACCAGCTTCCAAATGTGAGGATGAAATGGGTCTCGGATCCATGGAACTTTCTTTGAAAGACCGGGGCAGTGACATGGGCATCCCCCCCAGCTTTAATGGGTCACTGACTAGGGTCCAACACTACACTTCATCCCATGTTTGTTGCCTATACTGGAACCGCCCCTGGACCCAGAAGGGTCGACGTCTTATACGAATGGTACGTAATCTCCTTATAGGAGTTGCTGCTCTTTGGATGGATATCGATTATTGCTATTAATATGCGACCATCCTGCGACCTCAAACTCGACTTCTCTTCCTTCTTCTTCAGCCCAACAAGCCATTTCTAAGCTGCCACTTTCAGAAACTTTTGACTTAGGTCGTCCATTCTTTCACCACTTTCGATATATCAACCAATTATAAGCTTGTAGCTTCATACTTTCTTTACCAACTTTCAATCAATCTATTCAAGATGCGTTACTCATTCGCCGCCGCTGCTCTTCTGGCCTCTGGTGCCATTGCCCACGATGAGGTTTCCAAGGTCTACGAGACCAAGCGAGTTACCATCACCTCTTGCGGTCCTGAGGTGACCAACTGCCCTGCTCGATCTACTGTCATCAGCACCACCTCTTACCCCGTTCCTCCTCCCAAGGTGACCGGCGCTTACCCTGTTCCTCCCCAGAAGGGCCAGGAGACCAGCGAAGAGGTCCCTAAGGTTCCTGCTACTACCGAGGGCGCCGCTCCCGTCACCACCGAGGCCCCCATGACCACCTCTACCATCTACTCCACCAACATCAAGACCATTACTTCTTGCGGTCCTGAGGTCACCAACTGCCCCGCCAGGAGTGGCACTCCCGTCGTTGTCACTGAGACCATTGCTGTCTCTACTACCGTCTGCCCTGTAAAGGAGACTGCTGGCAGCGAGAAGCCTGGCAAGCCTGAGCAGCCTCCCGCTCCTCCTGCTGAGACCAAGCCTGCTCATCCCGAGATTCCTGGCAAGCCTGAGAAGCCCTCTGCCCCTCCTGCTCAGACCCAGCCTGGCAAGCCTGAGCAGCCTCCTGCTCCTCCCGCCGCGACCAAGCCTGTCGTTCCTCCTACACCCGAGCAGCCTCAGCACCCTGGCCACCCTGGCAACGGCACTGTCCCTCACCCTCCTGTCTACCCCAACCCTCCCGCTACTGAGAGTGGTGCCAAGCCCATTGTTCCTCCTACTGCCGTCCCCGCTCCTAGCGCCCCCGCCCCTGGCAAGCCCGAGCAGTGCGTTCCTTCTCAGTCTGTGACTGCCATCACCAAGGCGTACACCACTGTTCTCACCAGCGTCGAGTACTCTACCATCCAGGTCCCTTGCCCTACTGGCAGCACTCCCGGTAACCCTGGCAGCCCCGGAAACCCAGGTAAGCCTGGGAACCCTGCTCCTACTGGACCTGCTGCTCCTCCTGCTCCTCCTGCTATCACCCCCATTGGTGGCGGTAACCAGACGTAAGTTTTCCATCGATATGGTTGACCCAATGAGTATACTGACTTGTGTTTGCAGCATGCCTACTCCTCCCCCAGTTGCTGCTGGTGCCGCTACCTTCGCCGGCTCTGCTTTCTTCGCTGCCGTCGCTGGTATCGCCGCTTTCATCATGGTCTAAGATATTGCCTTATCTGATTGTATCCGTTTGAGCCTGCAGGCTATGGCAACTCATGAACGCTTCTGTATCTAACTGTCTCTTTGCGTGTACAGTACTTGGCTAGACTTTGAATACCACCGCCACCTTTGGCATGTTACTTTGTATATATATACGTACCTAATCTGCAGTCAGGCATTTGCGATTAGAAGCTATTTGATATTAATTCTTTTGCTGTTATGCGCTGTCTTGTGATATCGAATGTAGTTTCCTCGCTTTCATTTCTTAGGCCATCGTAAACCCCTCTAGTTGGAAGATGCCTAGAGGATGGCACTAAATGTGCTGCCAAGGCCTTTTGTCAAGCCACCCGGAGTCAGATGCTAGTAAATCTGGGGAGAGCGCCACCAGTCTCATTTCCCATGTTGCAATCTAAGGGCCAGGGATGGCCATCCAGATAGGGATATGTAAATTGCCAAATGTCGCTTCTATGAAGTCCTACTGGTACATCATCTCGATGAAACGGCGGTTATATACGAGGCTAGGAATTATGGTAGCAGATAATGTCGCGCGCCGCTTGAATATGCAGTTACATTAGTAGGTAGTATTCAGATGAACAGACTCTAATTATGCTTTACTCACCTGTTGGGCCTCAGGCTTTGACGTTGACAACATCAAACGTCAACTTGGCATTTTTGACAAACGGGTACTTGTCCCACCTCGGAACCTTCCACCCTACACTGGTTGACTGTCTGCCATTCCCCTATAGTTCGTAAGATGCATACCCGACCTCCATTTCGGATTGAGTCCTCAAAGTTACCTACTAGGTAGTAGGTACTAGTACCTGGAGAAAGTACTAGTACGAAGTAGGTAGATAGTTGTTACCTCAGGTGGTCTCTCGGACAAGAGATTTCCCCGCATTAAACGCCGCTAATCTCTTGGGGTATCTGATTGGGGAAATGCTGCGCTAGGTTAACTCTTAAAGGTGTAAGTGATACATATACATTTTCGTATCGAGGGAAGAATTAGTCATAGACGATATCCAAAACATAACAAGAGGAATCATACACGATCTGTGATGGGAAGGCGGAGCTGTATTGAAGATAAGAGAAGGAGAATGGAAAAGGAATTGCACTACGAGTCTTGAAGAAGGTTGGAGGCGCTTGTGCAGGCTGGGCACTGGTGAGCTTGACTGCGAAGAATTCTTTATGTGGAATTGGTTGTGCCGACCTAACAACCATCATGAGAAAGGAAATGTGCTAGTACTCGTCATCGTGACCCTTTGTACCTCCTACAGGGCTTCATGTGGCTGTGGAGGAGGATCTGAGTATGACCTGCCAGGGCGTGACGATAGCAGCATTATGGGGCAAAGGCAGCTGGAAGTCAATACATGGTAAAAGGCATCTACGGATACACTTCGAGACTGCTTGAGTTATCTCAAGAGTTAAAAAGGCCACGACTTCCCCTGTAGAAACCCAATGTTGTGCTTGTTCTTAACCTTGCTTCTCTATAGTGTTACCTTTTAACATCCGCACACTTCCATCACCCTCGTTTGTAACCCTCAACATGTCTACTGCCGATGGTATCTTATCGCGGGAAAGTATCAACGTCGATGTTACCGAAACTAAGAATGAAAACGATACGGAAAAGGAGGTCAAGTCCCCCATCCAAGAAAAAGCCTCTGAACTCGATCAAACTCCCTCACAACCTGGCATTTCCACTATCGCTCCTGTAGAAGACGCTGTCTTTGGGCAAGTTGGTGAACATGGCCCCAACTACCGCAGTGTATTGTTGCCTCTTCCGCATACAATTGCCAAGGCTGACCATTGTAGCTCGGCTGGATTGCTACCATCGCCCTCATGATGAAGACCCAGATCGGCCTGGGTATTCTCGGTATCCCCATGACGTTCCACGAACTCGGCCTTGTACCTGGCGTTATGTGCCTCTGCGCCGTCGGTGCTATAACTACTTGGTCCGACTACATAATCGGCGTCTTCAAGAGGAACCATCCCGAGGTATATACCATCGACGATGCCGGCTTCAAGATGTTTGGCAGGATCGGCCGTAACATTTTTGCTACCATTTTCCTACTCAGTGAGTGACTGTGGAGTTGTCTCGTGCAAGGAAAGTCCCCCTCAAGACTAATACTGATGCTATAATAGACTGGGTTTTCGTCGCTGGTTCCGCCATGTTAAGCATCTCCATTGGTTTCAACGCTGTGTCAACCCATGCCGCCTGTACCGCCGTCTTTGTGGCCGTTGCCGCTATTTTGACGTTCTTCTGCGCCAGTATTCGAACTTTAAGCAAGGTCAGTTGGCTTGCATGGATCGGTCTTATCTGTATCATGACCGCCATCTTCTCCGTCACCATTGCTGTTGGTATCGAAGACCGTCCCGCTGCTGCACCCAGAGGCCCTGGTCAATGGCGTTCCGACTATAAGCTCACCAATAGCCCCTCGTTTGTAAAGGGCGTCACTGCTATCTCGTGCCACATCTTTGCCTATGCCGGTACTCCCGCCTATTTCTCGATAATTGCAGAAATGAAGGAGCCGAAGCATTATAACCGATCACTCGTCTGGGCCCAGAGTCTCATTACCGTGACCTACATTATCGTGGGCTGCATCGTCTACTATTTCTGCGGCTCCTACGTCGCATCCCCTGCCCTGGGATCTGCAGGTGTTGTTATGAAGAAGGTCTGCTATGGCTTTGCTCTACCCGGCCTCATTGTCACTGCCATGATTGTCACTCATGTAGGTTTTCCGCAACACCGCTTGATGATATCTACTGACAGCCAATCGAGATCCCCGCAAAGTACATCTTCCTCCGTATACTCCGTGGCTCTGAGCACCTCCACCGAAACAGCCTTGTTCATTGGGGCACCTGGCTTGGATGCACCAGCGGTGTCACTTTCGTCGCCTACATCATCGCCAGCGCCATCCCCGTATTTGGGTCTCTCGTTTCGCTGATTGGCTCATCATTCGGTACCTTTCTCTGTTTCCAACCATATGGCTGCATGTGGCTTTACGACAATTGGGGTACGAGACCCCGAGATATCAAATGGAGTGTCATGGTGGGCTGGAGTGTCTTCGTCATTGCGATTGGTACCTTCTTCCTAATTGCTGGCACCTACGGATCTATTGTTGCTATCGTTGACGCAAGCAAGTCCGAGGCAGGGTCTTCTTGGTCTTGTGCCGACAACTCCAACTCGGTCCCTCGTGAATTAGCATGATGAGGTTTTCCTCGACGTTCTTCGCAATGGGTGAAAGGTGTATGGTTAACAAGATATCCAACTCGAGTATGGCTAAGAGGGGTTCACGCAGGATCAAGGGATTGTTAGGCAGAGAAAACTACGTTGTCAAATATTGGAGTGCAAACAAAATGCTTGATCAGTGAAATCCATGGCTGCTGTTGGTGTTGGAGCTTGAGGATAGAGGCAAGCTTCTGTTGAGTTAAGCTTAGAAAGCTACTGACCAATTAGCAAGTTCCCGGGGATGGCACCTCGGCAGGGGTATATCGATCACTTGGTATTAGATACCCGAACATGCATCTCAAGATTAGCCAGGATGAAAGGCCAAGAGCTTGGCGTGGTGGGAAATATGGATAAACTACCGACGATAAAATCAACTTGGCTTCCTCAGGAACAACTTCAATCCGATAATTCGACCGTGATTAAGTCTTGTACTTGTTTGGCATACACCACCACTAAATATGCGGGACAGATACTACATAGACGTGTTGAAACCCAATTATAGTCACGAGATGGAAGAACGTAGCACTTGCATTAATAAGTAAGGCCGAGATATCGAAGCCAACAAGCCTCCTGGTAAAAATGCTCACATCGACGGGATCGCCGTGTGAGGCCTTCTCTCACTATGGCTTGGAGGTCACTTGACATCGGACTGAGTTTTTGTCATGAGTAATGGATTATGGATGAGACGTCGCAATAAAAGGAACTTTTGTTTCTCTTGTATCGACTGCGAATCATTGATGGGACAGATTTATGGCTGAACCATGATTGTTCGATGGCTTCGAGGAAACTCAACAAATTCTGAGGTTAGACGTGTCAATGGAGGAGATGGAAGGGAACGAGGTGTTCGGTACCGATACTTTGATATTGTGAGTACTTGGTACTGTTTGGTTGTTTTGCATGGAGTGAATTCAGTTATGGCGGGCTGGTAATTAAGAGCTGTGAAGGATCTAGACATTTGGGCTGATGTATGGCCTTGAAAGCAGTCATGTCCTCTAGAAATTGGTAAAAGTGGAAGAGGAGATATAAATTGGACAGACTCGTCAATCTCTGTTAAATGATCGACTGGCTAAGTGTGAGCAAGATGTTATCTAAACGAGAAATGCGGCAAGATAGGGAACTAGAGGTTGAAAAGACGGGAGGCTGAGCTCGCACTCGGAGCGGAGGTCATAGTCAACTCCGATGGACAACCGTGGCACGCACGCGCAGAGTAAGATGCACGTTTCAAGTGAGTATGACTCTGAGAAGCTAGTGAATTAAAGCCTATTGCGGCCCCATAAGGCGTCATCACCTTGAACTCAGGCTATCAGAAATCTGACAGCTCAAGCGCTTGGTCTCACCCCATTAGCTTGCGAAGAGGCAGTGTTTGGTTCATTGTGATTGATTCATTACGATAAGGTTGAGCTAGGGTACGCGTACACGTGTTGGAGCATGAGTGTTTATTTTAATCAATGCAGTGGGTGGTAAGATAGTAGTTTGTTGAGCACGACCGGCCATTCAGGCTCCTGTTATTTAGCCATCGATTCGTAAGCTTGGAGTCGGGGTGACTATCAAGTGCAAGTTGAATAAAATCATTTCGCAATAATATGCCCTATATGGTGGGCGATCTTGGTGATGCTGACACAAGCCATGCAAGTACGACATGAAGCCCTAGGTCTAGGATGACAGTCACAGTTACAGCCTCCATGGAAGCACAGGAGAACATGCCAGTAAATCACGTCGAATAGTTGCCCCGAACAGGCTAGACCCAGCTGAGCTGGATACATACTTGGGAATGACACTTTTAATTCCATGGTAGATGTCTTGATTGGTTGAGCGAAGCTGATGAATCTCACCCGTCAGCTCCGACTCGCAATTCTCTACCGAGCCTGCAACATACCTTATACTGCATCCTACAGATCTGATAGCCCCAGAATCCCCACTGTTCTGACCGCTGTATTAAACAGGTAATAATAACGGTAATATCATGCAACGGAGATACAGTAGATCTGCACCTAGTGTTGTGGCTTTATCAACATATCTATCCATGCTGACATCCTCAAAACCTGACAC